>PVIH01001128.1:216484-259728 GCA_004025045.1 Sigmodon hispidus | reverse complement strand
TTCAATGTATGTTTTTAGTTTTTTACTTGGTCTATGTGGCAGAAATATCCATTCTAATATAATATTTTCCCTTTGCATTATGACTCCTGTAGGGGAATATTCAGAAGGCAAAATAACCAGGATGCAGTCGAGGTCTGGGTCTATACGGTTAACATGTGCTTCTTGTAATCTCTTTTCCACCAATGCTAATTCTTTCTCAGCTTCAGCAGAGAATTACCTGGGATTATTCAGATCCTTATTTCCATCTAAAGTTTTGAACAAATGAACCAGTTCATAGTTTTTAATACCAATAACCGGACATATGTGGGCTATATCCCCCAATAGCTTCTGGAAATCATTAAGTGTCTTTAATCTGTCCCTCTTAAGTTGTACCTTCTGAGGTCTAATTGTTTGCAAGCCTATTTTATATCCCAAATAATTGATAGAATCCCCTCTTCGTATCTTTTCAGGGGCAATGTGAAGTCCCCAATCAGGCAACACCTTCTTCAATTCCTCAAACAGTCTTTCTAAGGTGTTTACATCTGGGTCCGCTAACAATATATCATCCATATAATGGTAAATGATAGATTGTGGGAATTGTTTACATATCACTTCCAATGGCTGTTGGACAAAATATTGGCATAGGGTGGGGCTATTCAACATCCCTTGTGGAAGGACCCTCCATTGGTACCTTTTTACCGGGTATGAATTATTAAAATTAGGTACAGTGAAAGCAAACTTTGCTCTGTCTTGTTCCTGTAGAGGTATTGTAAAAAAACAGTCCTTCAGATCAATAACTATTATAGGCCATCCTTTAGGTAGCAAAGAAGGTAAAGATATACCAGATTGTAGAGTGCCCATGGGCTGAATCACCTTATTAATTGCTCTTAAATCCGTCACCATTCTCCATTTCCCAGACTTCTTCTTGACCACAAATACAGGGGAATTCCATGGGCTGGTCGATTCTTCAATATGTTGAGCTTGTAACTGTTCCTGCACCAATTGTTCTAGGGTTAGCAATTTCTCTTCTGTCAAAGGCCATTGTTGGACCCGAATAGGTTTGTCCATCAACCACTTCAAAGGCAGGGATGTTAGTGCCTTTGGGGTGCTTGCAGCTTTTAGACTGCGTCTTTGTGCAACCTGAATGACCGACGGCTGTTTTACGTAGCCTCTTGAGGTATTACTTTCAAGGCCACGATTAGTTCTTTGGCTAGTATGTAGGCCTGGAGGAATCTTAATTTGAGTGTTCCATTGTCGTAGGAGATCACGACCCCATAAGTTCACTGCTATGTTGGCCATGTATGGCTTCAATCTCCCTCTCTGTCCTTCTGGTCCTATGTATTTCTAGCCATCTCACACTCTGTTTTACCTGAGACAATGTCCCAATACCTAAAAATTGAACATCCACCTCCTTCAGAGGCTACCTGGGGTGCCAGGCCTGCTGAGTTATGATTGAAACATCAGCCCCCGTGTCGACTAAGCCCTGCATAAAAATATTATCTATTCTTATTGTCAACTTTGGTCTTTGTTCATTTATGGAGGTCTGTCAAAATATGTGTTTTATTGGCTTGCTGGATACCATCAACTTCTCTTGTAAGGGCAATCTATTGTCTATGGTTACATGATCTATTGTTTCAGGCTTGGGATTTGTTACTCGTCCTGAGGACACTGCTCTTCCACGGTGACTGGATATGACTGAACCCTTTTTGGCTTGGAGGTCTGATTCTTGGGGGCTTACGTTTCCTGATGGTAAAAACTTGCCATCTTTGTCTCTTATAGATCTACATTCATTTGTCCAATGTCTGCCTTTGTTACATCTCCTACATAGTCCAAGAGGTAGTGGCTTTCTGTTTAAGTCACTCCTGTGATTGGAAAAGTTCCCATGTATGCTTTGTCTACAATTTCTCTTTATATGGCCTGGCTTACCACAATTGACGCAAATAATGTCTTGATTTCTCATCTTAGCATTAGCAATGGCTTGACCTACCCAATTCTCTTCATCAGGGTGTAGATATTCAGCATTAAGTGCAAATTGAATCCATTCATCTATGGGTGCACCCCTGATCTTTAATGGCATGATCAATTTCTTACATGTCATATTAGCATTATCAAAGGCCAAAGAGAGTATCAATTGTTTCCGAACTTCTGAATCCGACACTGCTCTATTTACAGCCTGAGTCAACCTCTGTAAAAAGTCTGTATAAGGCTCCTTCGTACCTTGTTTAATCTGAGTATATGACTCAATTCTCTGTCCTGGGTCCAAAACCTTTTCCCAAGCATTTAAGGCAGCAGTACGGCACAGCAACAGAGCATAGTCATCCTAAGTAGCCTGAACTGATATATCAGCAACCTGGCCTTCCCCAAGGATTTGGTCCTTGGAGATGGCAACATTCCCAGTTTGATCTCAAAATTCCAAGGCCTTAGCTTCTTCCCTAAACCAATTCCTCCACTGCAAGCTTTGGCCATTGGTCAACACTGTGGTCACCAAATTCTTCCAGTCATCAGGAATTACTCGATTGCGTGCTGACCACGAGTTCAAGGATTGCTTCACAAAAGATGATTGTACACCATAGGTCACTATGGCTTCCTTTATTGACTTTAAATCCTTCATGAGTATAGGTTCATAATTGTATCCCACATTGTCAGAAGCCCTTCCACGTGGTTGTGGTTTTTTTGGCCTCTGCCATGACTGGGAATAGAGTTGGAGGGGTGGGAAAGTAGTCCCCTTATCATAACCACTCTAAGTAAAGAGCCTTCCCTGCAGTAGCACCGTTTAAGAGGGGGCTCTGGGTTATCTTGAGCAGGTGTCGCCTCAAAATCTTTTTCTAAAATCTCCAAGCGAGCCTCATGATCTTGCAACCTAGTGGTAATGGTCTTTTCCAGTGTTTTAAAGTCTTCTATAACTGATCTCTCCAACAATTTCATAGAGTGGGAAATCCTCCCAGTCTCTACATCTACCCGTTCTACTATCCTCTGTTCAAATTTCCTAGAGTTTCCATCCATTATTCTAAAATTTTCATCCATTTTTTTAAATTTTTCATCTAATTTCCTAAAATTTTCATCAATATGAGCTCTGTACTCCTCTCTAACAAAATTTTCATCCATTTTTTTTTTAAATTTCAGTATGAGCTCTAAATTCCTCTCTGATCAAAGTAGACCTCTCTTCTATGGAAACAATGATTTTCTGGAGTGTCTTAATACATTCATCCATGCCAGACTTCTTATCCCAACTCTCTATGTTGGGATCCCTTAAAATAGGTAGGTATGAAGTATATTATCACACAAAAAATCAAGAGGACTCCTGGGTGGAGATAACCTCCAAATGCGTAATCCTGGAAATAATCCTCTATCACCATTGTGAAAAAGTGAGTAAAATTCTGAACATTTATCTGGTCGGACATTTTAGAAGAAAAAAAAATTGCCTTACTTGGATGTAATGAGGACTTACGGTCAGCAGATGTTGCAGTCGTGATCAGCAGCGGCAGCAATGGTGCACAAAACGAGGTGGCGATTCGGCTGGGAGGGTCTCTGTTAAATATTTCAACAAATCCTACAAGGCATGTGCCACCAGAACCGGGTCAATCCGTCTCTCAGGAGGTCTGCTGCGTGTGGATTCATTCCTGGCTGCGTACAGGAGACTCGTGCGCAGATGGGAACCAAAGCCATTCAGACCGGCTTCGTCCGAGGGTGAGGAACCTGGCGGGTTTGTGGAATTAGCTCCACATTGGGCTCCAATTTTCGCGATTATGAACCCGCCGTGAGATATGTTTTAAATGAGGCTTATTTTGTGAGAATCACTTACAAAACAGAGGAGATTTTAAGAGGAAGTGAAGGAATAACCATATGCCACACCACACAACTCCCACGCCACCGGCCCGGCACCGTGCACTTCCCAGAAGCCCCGCCCCATTGCGAGAGCTCCCGGCCCTGTGCAAGAGAACTCCTGCTTCCTGTCTGTCTCCAGGTGTTGTCTGAAGCTTGTTCTTGTTGACCACGCCCCTCTTGGCTTCTGATTTCCCACTACATTAGCGGGTTGAAGATCAGCTGGAGGAAGGCTAGAGGCAAAGAGAGCTAACAGGAGAGGGAGAGGGAGGGGGAATCTGAAAGAAGAGACAAGGAGAGTATAAAGAAGGAGGAGGAGAAAGAGGAAGAAAAGAATGAGGGAAAGGGAGAAAGGAAGGAAGGAGAAAAAAGATGTAAAAAGCATAACCAGGAAAACTGATACAAAAAAATCTCTATGCTGGGCAGGAACTAATATCCAAGATGAGGTGGTAGGCGGTGCTCATTTGCATAATGGTGACCACCAGGTAAAGGGGTGTTAACTGCCTTAGAAATGAGTCTGACTCCCAAAGGAAATACTTCTGTCTCCTGTCCACCCTAAAAACAAGAAACATGCACAGAGTCAGAAATGGGATCACAGAAAATGTTTACCCAGCATGCTCCATTTAAGAACTTTAAGGTGTCCCTTGATACTCACTCACCTGAAAGTTGGCCTTGGGGAATACCATGTTTGCTTGCTTTCCTGGATGGATGAACCTGAATTCATGCAGAAGGAAGAAAGCTGTCTTAATATTGTATTTACTGTCCCCCCATATATTAAAAGATACTATCTTACTACATAGACAGGCTGGCCTCAAGCTTGCCATCCTTCTGTGTCAGATTTCTTAAATGCCATGTTTACAGATACCACACTATGCAAGACACCTTAGTATTTTTTTAGTATTTATTTGTTTTGTGCATGAATGTCTTACTTACATGTATGGAAGTGCACTGTGTGCATCCTTGGTTCCCATGGAGGCCAGAAGAGAGGATGACAAGTGGCTGTTGCCATGTGAATGCTGGGAACTGAACCCTGGTCCTCTCTAAGAGCAACAAGCATTTTTAATTAGTGTTAACTCTCCAGCCCTAGGCAGTATGGTTAACCCGAGTAATTTCACTCCCTGCATCAGCATAGCTTCTGTGATGGGTATTGTTAACCAAGTTTGCAGATGAGGCTCCTTCAAAAAGAATTGATATTTCCAGCCTGGTGGGTTCATCCCAGAGTCTACACCCTGTGTACAGCAGTCATATTGTCAGATTTACCCGAGTCTGGGTGCAGTGTCTTCCACTGGGGTCACTGGGTGGCACATGCAGGAAGACCAATCGAATGAGGCCATGCTGGGATGAAGTATTTAGGAATGTCTCTGCCCAGGCTAGGAAGAAGAGAGCTGGGTTGAGGCAGCAGAGAGAAAAAGATATGGGCAAAGTTCAATGTCAGGAGTAAAGCTTCTTCTTAATGTGGCTTGAGGTAAAGAAATTGGATTTCCAATCCCAATGGGATTTACAAAAACTTCCCACTGCATAGTACTTATCCTGTCTGCCCCAGGACTTTCTACCTGGCAAATGCCTCTTTTTACCCCAGGAACCTATTGACACTAAACCCTCAAATGATCATAGTGGTCACTTGAATTAGAGGAATTTCCCCTTTCCAGTTACCTGATCTGACTTTCAATTCTCTCAGAAATAAAACAAAATATAAAACAAAACAAAAACCCCTATACTCCACAGTCATGGCAGCTTTCTACGGGCTGTGGTAACAAATGGTTCTGGGGTCAGGCCATCTGGATGTTTGTGAGACTGTAAGACACTGAGGTGGGATGAAGAGAGAGGTGTTCCCTCACAGGGGTCACATCAGTGACTTTGGATCTTTCTACCTGAAGAACTCTCCTGTTAGCCTGCGTGCATTTCCGAACATAGGGGTGCAGATGGGCTCTTTCTGTCATGGTTTAAATGTCTCCTCCTGCACCCAAGGTGACATTTGATCACAATCATGATGGTATTGACAGTTATGAGGTGATGATAAAGTCCCCACTTCTACAGAATATAGACTAAGACACTGTGAAGTCACCATCCCACCACCATGACAAAAATCCTAAGGCAAATACTTTATAAAGAAGGAAAGGTTTATTTGGGCCTGTGGCGCCATAATATTATGGCAAAATCATATGGTAGAAAAGGCCTGTTTGTATTGGTGAAGGCCTCATTGTCTTCCTTAGCACTACTTTCCTCACACACCTTGTCAGGATGTATGAAGCTCTTTCATTTCTGCTGTGAATGTTTAAAGCAGAGCTAGAGCCCATTGCAGCACCCACAAGAGAAACTTCACAACCCATGAAACCCCATTTCTAAGGGATCTGGCGCCCTCTTCTGGACTCCTCAGCACCTGCACTCACATGTGTACATACACACAGATACATGCACACATATAAAACTAAAAATAAAATGAAACTTTTTGATGCTGAACCCATGTGAGACCATGTTCGTTTTCTGCAGTGTGTTTGCATGGCAGAATGGGAGTTTTTCATTTCCTTCTTTCTTTTCCACTGTATAATTCTATTTGGTTAGCTTGGCCAGGGAAAGGTCACACAGATAGCAGTTACTCTGAGGAAGGCAGACCAAGGCCCTGGCTTTCCAGGGAGCAGAGTAAACTACAGAAGGATCCTTCTGATGCTTGTCTGCAGAATTCTTGCATGAATTAGCAAACAATGACAAGAGATAAAGTCAGACTTGGCTCAAAGAGCTACCACTGGACTAACCCCTGAGGCCCTTTTACAACCCACCTGGGCAATTAGGGAAACCAGACAGACATCAGCAAACAAAATGTTTCCAAGAACTGATGAAAAACCTTAAAATTCCTCTCAAGAGGAACCTATTGGAGCCAGGTTTTGACAGAAGAGGGATCCTACATAGATAGGTATATGGGATATTGAGATACAGCTAGGTTGGTAGAGCCCTTCTCTAGCATGAACAAGGCCCTGGGTCTGATCTCCAGTTCTGTGTAAACCTGTAAACCTCGTACTTGGGTAGAAGCTGGAGGATCAGGAATTCAAGGCCACTCTCAGCTATCTCTTGATAGTAAGTTTGAAGCCAGCCTAGACTACATGAAACTCTGTCTCAAAAAAAAAGATAAATAAATAAAATTAAAGCTAAGAAAGAGGAAATATGGGAAAATCTGTTTGCAACCTTGAAGCAGGAGCAGGGAGAGCCTTGATCAGGACAGAGCACAGGATGAATCGGGAAAGAGTGGTAAGTCTGCCTTCAGTAAAAGGGAAACTTCTCATTTAAAACCAGAAATAGCCACAAACCAAGACAAGACAGCAATAGAGCAGAGGACATTTGTAACCTATTGTCCGTGAATGGAAACATCTATGTGTCAGTATGTGGTATACATACAAATGCATATATAGTTATATTTATGCACAGGTATGTCTGTACACATGCATAGATTCTTGTTAGGAAACTCTGTAATCCAGCCTTCAGTAGACTAAGGCAAGAAATTCACTAGAGAGAAGCCTAGCCCAGAGCTTGTCTCAAAACAAAACAAAAATTGTAAGCTGTTTTCCAGGCTTGGCCAGGAGCGTCTAGTAATCAGCAAGACTTCTCAATTGTGGAGAAAAGGATGAAGGAGCTGGCTAACCGATCCAGAGTGGAGGGGCCAGAGGTCCGAGAAGGGCATAGAGGGCTGTTGCTTCATCTAGATTATATGAACTCTTTCCGGTAAATGCTTCTGCTTGAATTAACCATATAAAAATAAATAAAAAGTTACCTTCAGATTAAACTTGAGCAATATGATACATTCATTTGCCAACACCCAGGCAGAGCACTCAGCCTCTAACGGAGGAGCAATTTTGTCTGAAGCCGGGAAGTCACAGAGCTCGCAACTGTTAGGAGGTGGGGGGGGCAGGAGATGACAATGGATCAGTCCTTTGGGCCTTAGGAGGTTTGGATGGCACACAGAAGGGGCTCTCCTTTTGAGTTGAGGTGACACACAGTGGCCCCAGGGCCTGGAGGGACATTTCCAGAACCATGGACTCTGATGCACCTGCCCCTGTGCTATATAGAGGTGGGTCTTTATCCCTTATGCTAATGTCCATTTGAATGATCAGTGATGAAATTCTATTTAGAAGGGTCTAGAATCAGAGGAGAGACTCTAGTCTATAGACCAAGAAAGCATCACTGACTTCTTTGTTTTATCTTTTCTCTTTGTTTCTGTCTTCCCTCTGATTTCCTCTCTTCCCCCTCCCTCCCTCCCTCTCTCCATCCCTCCTCCCTTCCTCTCTTCCTCCCTCCCTCCCCTTCCCTCCCTCACTTGCCTTTACACACACACATTTTACACAGCAACCCTTGTAAGTACCAAGATCTGTGCTGGTTTTTCCAAGCCAAAGGCTCCCTAATTCTAACCTCCAGGTGCCTCAAAGTGCAGCCAAGGGGAAGCCCCTGACACTGGTGAACCATGGTGTCCCTGGAAAAGAGATGCTGTCATGGGGTCACATGGTGCGGACACTGTGGCCCAGATTCACGCCAGATGAAAGCAAATTCCTATATACACTATCATGGTTCCTTCAGAAGTTTGGAGATTTGGGGAAGGGGAGCTCTGGCTGAACCCTCCTGTGCACCAGAAACACACTAGGAATCCTAGTTGCTTCTTTCAGCTTCCAGGCCACCCAGTCCTGCAGCAGCCCACATGAACTTACACTGTGATTTGGTGTGTTTGGTATTATTTCATTCTGACTAGACATGTCTTCTGGAAGAGTATGCTGCCGCACCATTGAAAATTAAAACAGCTGAGGCACTTCCATGATGGACACACAGAGCCTACCTTCAGCTCAGTCATGTGCAGGCAGTTGGGAACAGTAGGCCACCGCCGGTGATGGTGCTGGAACACTATGAAATTCATTTTGCTTCTCAGAACAGTGCACACACCTCCAGCCCACACTTGTGACAAGCTGTTATTCTTTTGTAAGAATCTGTAGAGTATGTTGACATCTCTGCTGCTCTGGTGGGTTAAATCCTGCTGGAGCAGCCAGGAAGCTTCTTATCATGAGTACAAGCTGAAAAACCTTCCGGTTTCCATCTTACTTCAGTCTGCCTCCTGAGGATATACCTTTCCTTCCCTCAGCATGCCTTTCAGTAGACACGTACATGTTTTAGGACAGATACACACTGTCCATAGAAACATTTTTTTTAATTATTTTTTAATGTGCATTGGTATTTTGCCAGCGTGTATATCTGTGTGAGGATGTCAGATCCTCTGGAATGAGATTTACAGTCAGCTGTAAGCTGCCATATGGGTGCTTGGAATCAAACCTGGGTCTATTGGAAGAACAGCCAGTGCTCTTAACTGCTGAGCTATCTCTCTAGTACCCATATCCCTTGACTCTCCTCTATAGAAGGCAGTTTCCTCCCTGGCTCTCCTAAGGTCACTTTTGAATTCAAATACATCCCTTCCCCTGCCATCTCTGGACTGTCTCATCCCTGGACCTTTGGAGTATCTTTGTCCTGGTTCTAATAGTCTTGAGACCCACCTGCTAGCAACACGTATACAGTCAAAATCCACCAGCAAAGCTTCTCGTGGACCTACACACTCTCCCTAGCTCATTTCTACCCCTGGGGCATCCTCAGAGGCACATCATATAAGGGAGTTACATCATTTTGCAAGATTGGGATGATGGAAAGCCAGGGTAGGTTTGGAGATGAGGTCCAAGAATGAAAGTCCCAAGAAGATAAGAGCACACAGCAGTTTCTGGGAGGAACTGGGATGCATTGGCATCTAATTAGCAAAAGACATGACAGAGTGCATTCTGGGTGGTGGAGAGACAAACAGTGACTTTGTCCTTTGAAATGATGATACCAAGCAAGAATCTCCCCCATTTGTAATTTAAGGTTATTTTTCTTCCATTTTTAACAAGAAAAATTACTTGCTTCATCTTTTTGATTTTTTTTTCCCTTTTCCTGTGAGTCAGGACCTCATGTAGCCCAGGCTGGCTTTGAAATCTCTAAGTAGTCAGGACTACCATAAACTGATTCCTCTGCCTCCAAGAACTTAGGAGTGTTGGCACTAGAGGTGTACACCACTGCACACATTTTATGAGGCTGAGGGGCTAGAATCTAAGGTTTCCTGAATGCCAGGCCAGCACTCTGCCACCCTCCTTCTCTTGCTCTATCGCTCTTTGCCTTCATGTCCTCAGTTTCCCCACCTCTCCATCTTAGATGGCTTCTCTTAGCTTCCAGCCCCCTGAGCTCACAGCTGCAGTGTGTGATGGGATTCTCTCACCAGGGCAGGCTTGGCTCCGTGACTCCACACACTGGGTTAGCATATTGCTTCCAGCTACCTTGGTCCCCAGGTGCCACATGGTATTTGCCTAACACTTTGGCACCAACTATAAAATCCCATTCCACGGGGGTTGGAGAGATGGCTCAGCGGTTAAGAGCACCGTCTGCTCTTCCAGAGGACCCGGGTTCGATTCCCAGCACCCACATGGCAGCTAACAACTGTCTGTAGTTCCAGTTCCAGGCAAACACCAAGGCAAATAAATAAATAATAAATAAATAAATAAAGTTTAAAAAAAATGCCATTCCACTTTTAGCTCAGACTCCATTTGAATTTTATCCCAAAAGTTCACATTTCTTCAAGCACTAGGTTCCCTGGTGTTTAACCCGGATGGCCAGAATTGAGAAATCTATGGGGCGTGAATGCAGGCACTAGTGTTTGGTAGCTGGTGTGTGCTGCTGGTCTGGCTTTCTGTTTGGGAGTCTCTGGGGTGATGTGCGACCAGATAAGGCTTGTAATGAGAGAGGGAGGGCCTTGGGGGTTGTCCAGTAAGATGACAGCTGGAAGAATAAACAGAGAACGTCTGCAGCACACTGTCTAGACAAAAGAGGGTGCGCAGTAGGTCTGCAGGGTGACTCAGAACTGCCGATGAATGCCCCCTATTCATGGGTCCAGGCTTTGTTTAAGTCCAGGCCAGTATTTTAAAAACAAGAACTGGGTGAACTGGTCTGACCACTGCAAAGAGCTGAACATTTCCCCCAGGCGAGTAATCAGGTGAATGAAGTCATCGATATTTTCTTATTTCTGTGCACTTCTAATCTGTGATTAACTTTTATCTCTTCTGTGAAACAACAGCTTCCCTCAGACTGATAACAATAAGGAGGAGGGGGGACAAGTGTGGTGGGGAACTGGAAGCCTCTGGGGAGGGTCTGCACTCCCAGTCCTGACTCCTGTAACTGCGCTATGCCCAGGTGTTCCTGCCTCAAGTTCATTTCACTCAACGCCAACTTCCCGTCTTTGCCTCTTTTAAGGCTTCACCACACACCAAAAAGTCTTATTAGAGCCGTTTACTAATTTTTGAGTCTTGCCCCAGTCAATCTTAGGAGCAACCCAGACGACTTCCCCTCAGATGCACCTTCAGCCTCCCTCCCTTATCCTCATCTCAGCAGGGACCAGAGTTCCCCTTGGCCGAGCAAAGCTCCTCTTGGGAGAAAGTTTGCCTCTGGCGCTTGGGCCATAGACAATGTGGTAAAAATGCTGGGGTTTTGAACCCAAGATGAAGAATTTAATGGGCAAATTAGGCAGATGAAACCCAGACAACCCTCCCTCCATCTGTACTGTGCTTACTCCATTATGATGGACACAGACCTCAGCCCCTGGCACCCTGGCATCCATATACCCAAAGAGACTGAAATGTTCTGGTGGAAGCTCCACCTCTCTCTGCCCAGACCCTGTCCCTCAGAAAGTCCCACCAAACACGGCTCCTCTGACAGAGATGCTCAAGACCATCCCCACAGGGTACTTAAACTGCCCTCCAGAAAACAGACACGTGTTTTTCTGTCTCCCTTGCGCATCTCCTTTCTAGGGGCCAGTCTGGAAAATCATCGAGGAGCACTTTACCCATTAAACCCCGGCTTTTTCTGACTCTGTCTGATTTGGTCTCATTTGGGTTGCTGTGTCAGCGGAGAGGCTTGCTGGGGTGCAGAAACTTTTTATTGAGTCTCTGCAAGGGCAGTGCTAGGACCTCAAAGTATTGTTTTGAACTTTACATCTTGGGCTCGGTCTGTCTGACCTACACTGGCTTTAGTAAAGACAGTGGTAAAATGGGTTATAGACCCAGCCATTAATTGGTGTCTCCAACTGTTGGCAAAAGGGAGTACCATTGCCCCACTAATGCAAGAGGCTCTCACAGATTCTGCACATGCTCAGACCACACCTGATATCATGTAGCAAGGGAGTTGAGCCATCCAATACCTTCCCTCTGTAGGAAGAGCATTTTCCACCTGGGCTTCAGCTCAGCCTCTGTGTGAGTCCATGGACAGGTACAAAATATGTGCTTAGCGATGTCAACAGATAAGTGGACCAGAGTGGGCCTTGAGTTAGTATCTTTCTTTATTCAAAAAACAGTTATCAAGTGCAGGTTCTGTAGATGCTTTCAGTCCTAACTGCTTTGGGACAGTGACCTCCCCAGTGTGCCAGGCATGGTCCCCTGCTGATTGCAGACCAATGCACATTCTGCTTCCCCACTACCAGTTAAACAACAGGCTGAGGAAAACCAAGAATAATAACTTGGTGGGGTTTTTTGTTTTTTGTTTTTTGGGGTTTTTTTTTTGGCTATTCTAGACAGCGCTTCTCTGTGTAGCTCTGGCTGTCCTGGAACTCATTCTGTAGACCAGGCTAGCCTCAAACTCAGAAACCTGCCTGCCTCTGCCTCCTTTATTTATGCTCAGATTTCTTGCCTGTCTCCGAGCTGCCCTGCCATAGGCCAAAACAGTCCCTTTATTAACCAATGGTAATAAAGCATACAGCATGCAGAAAGACATCCCACATCACTTCTCCTTTTCCGTCTAATCAAAAAGGAAGGTTTCAATTTCAACATAGCAAAATTACATATAACAAAACAGCTATCAAGCAAGAATTATAGTTACAATATCTAGTCTATTTGTATTTAGCAAAATTAAAGAAAATATTTTATTATGTATCTTATCCTTGTGAGTCCAAAGTTTCATATCTAATTTACCTTCTATTATAACTAAGGAGAACGAGAACTGTCTAATCTTCAACTCCATCAAAGACCACAGAAGGATATAATATTACTTGAGTAAACAGAAAGTGCATTGCAAGCAACCTCCAAATTCTAGAAATGACAAAGACATCTGGTTACCTGGCTAGCCCAGCTAGTTTAATCAATAGAGCATGAGGCTCTTAATCCCAGGGCTGTGTACTTGTGCCTGAAGTTGGGCATCAAATATTGCACAAATTCTATTTGGTATATAATGAAATTTCAGAGCCAGATTTTGGGGAAAAGCTGGAATATCATAGAGATAGAAAAACAAACCACAGACATTTCTACCTGCCAACTACTTGGGCCTTTCTCCATGAAATCTTCCAATTCCAAACCTCTCTCTCCTCAGTTCACCAAGGAAGTGTCTGGGAAAGCTGAGATGATCCTTCTCTCTCTCCACCCAGCTATCTTATTTCCTCCTGCAACATTTTTAAAGCTAGGATTTAAGATGTGGATCACCACTCCCTGATCTTCATGGCTTGGCTCTGTAGTTCATTTTCCTCTGATATTCCAGACTAATTTTATTAAATATATTTTATCACAACTAATGTCTGTACTTGTGTGTTCATGAGTATGCATGTACAAGTGTGAGTAAGCATTCGCTTAAGTATATGTGTAAGTATGTATATGTGTGTGCATATTTATGCATGCATGTTTGTATATATGTGTGTATATGCATATGAATGCTTCTATATGTGCATTATGAGCATATGTATGTAGTTTTGTGTATGTTTGTGTATGTGCTGTACTTACATGTACTCTGTGTGCATATTAGTGTGTTTGTATGATGTGTGTGCATACATGTATGAGTGTGTTTGTGCATATGTGCATGTGGTTATGTGTATGTGTGTATTTTACACTGTATATATGTATTGTGCAAAGCTTAGCTACTAAAGATAGTTCCTATTTGCTTTAAAGAGTAGATTTAAATTTTAATCATTCCCTACATCTCAGAGACATTTACAGACATCTAGACTTCATCAAAATTACACAGGTTAGATTCTCTAAGCATGAAATCTGTTAAAGTAGATATCATCAACTAGAAAAGTATTGCAAAGTCATGTTTGACAGCTCCAAGAGTCACTTTCAATGACTCCGAGATTAAACATGGAATTAAAGGTGAATTGTATATGGCATAGACATAGTAAAATATTACATCTCAACCCATGAGCTGAAGTAAATGACTATCTAAACATAAATGTGTGTTTTCAATGATATAAGATCATGAAAAGCTAAAAATAAGTGAGCTAAATGCTCAAAGTAGGGATTATAAGAAATTTCTTTATTGTGACAAAATATATTTATTAAAAATTAAATAGTAAACACTGCAATTGGTGGGAAGCTTTGGAACCATTCCCATCAACACCAGGAGGAGACAAGGAGGCCATTATCAATATTTTTATTCTTTATTTTCCAGGAAACTGTACCTAAAAGACAGGGGAAAACAAACTGAGGAAGAAGAGAGATGCCCTTCAGGGCTTTTTCATGGATTGTGCATGCAAAATTCAAGATAATCTTCAAATGAACTGTTCAAATGCAAAATTGACAAAATTCATCCAAGACAAAAAATGAGTCATGTATTAGTTAAATACTGTCATGTAATTTTGTCAGTAATAAAAAATTTATCTATATCAACTATAAGATGTTTCACAAAATATGTACAAGCTGTTTGGGTTTTCACTGTTAATTTCATTTCCTTTTGAGAAAGCTCAACAAAAGGAAAGAAGTAGCCAGTGACTAGGACCACTTGACCCTGGTCTTAAATGGAAACTAGATTCACCTGGACGAAGATGGTACCCACTCTCTAACGATACTCTGCATTCAATACAATCACACCCCAAATCTCAACGGGTATTTGTGTGTGTGTAAAATTTGACAAGAGGACAACCATCAACACTAATTATAAATTATAAAACTTTGAGTAGGGCATTAGTACACAGATGTCAAACAACTTAAAATAGAATCAAAGAAATTCAGAAACCAATCCATGTACACAGGGAATCCAATAGAACAGAAGAAGCACTATAGACCAGGAAAAAAGCAAAGTAGCTTTATTCAAGGAATAATTTAGATTATTGCAGATAATTTATAGTAATTGTATGTTCATATAATTTAGAGTACAATAGATTATTCAATAAAGACAATTAGGTCATTATCCCTTTGGATATACAAGAATAACCCAGAAGTTGATGGAATACTGAAGAAGTAAATATAAAAGATACCTTTCCAAACTCAAAGTAAGAAATAATTTTTCCTAAACTGGATACAAAAACACAAATCTTAATGCAAAAAAAATTATCTCTTAGAATAATAGATAAGTCTATAGGAAACATTTAAAACATGTCAAACATCAAGCCACAAAAGAATATTCACAATACAATCAGAAAGTAGACAATGGTTCCGAATCCAGAATATAAGCACATCTGTAAATCAATGAGGAAACAATAAGTGAGCATATGGCATGGGGAAGCCACAAAAAGGGGAGAAACAGCAAATGGACCCTGGGCCAATGGTTAGAAAGTGAATCTTTCATTTCATACATAAGAAGTAATGAAGAGGAAGTCTTTAAGCGATAATGGGATTAGATGACGTCATGAAGGCTGATACTCACAATGACAGTGGGTTTATAAAAAAGAAGAAGAGAGACCTAGAATAGTGTGGTTTGTGCCATATGGCACCTTCCATCATGCTATGAAGCAGTACTAGGTCCTCACCAGACCCCAGCACCATGCTCTAGACTTCTCAGTCTCCAGAATCTTAATCCAAACAAACTTCTCATCTTCAAAAATTATTCAGTCTTTGGAACTTTGTTACAGCAACAGAAAGTGAAGTAAGATAACATATGTGTTAGTTGGGGCCCTCCAGAGAAACCAGGATAATAGGATATACACTATATAGATATTTCCTTTAAGGAACTTGTTCGTGCAATTATGGAAACTATCAAGTCAAAATTCTGCAAGGGAGGTCAACAGGCTGAGAAAAGAGGCAAGACTGGAGCCAAAATTGAAAGAACAGCAGAATGGAGACCTAAGGAGGACCTAAAAATCTAGTACTGCTGATAAAGTCCCCAAATCGGCTTGCTGGAGAATCTCTTCTTGCCACAGGGAGCCTAGGCTTTCATTCCATTCGGGCCTTCACTAATTTAAATATAACTCTCCTTTAAAGCCCCCATAGAATCATCGCATAGCTGATCCATAACATTAACCATAAAAGTTTCTGCATCATATTATTCAGAGTATTGGTCTATCAATACCAAATATTGGCATGAGTGGCAACAGTTTAGTCTTCCCTCTGGAGAGCAGAGTTTCAGACCTGAGAAATTCACACGCGTGTACATATCCAATGCATCATTGTCTAAAGTAGCAAAAAGAATGCTTAAAGAAATCAGCACGAGAGTTTGGAAAGGTGGCAGTAGCCACCAGCAACTGAGGAACAGTGAGCAGCTCCAAGGAGCCTGAGGGACCCACAGAAGTTGCAGGGAGATGTGGTGCCAGAGGATGAGTCTGTAGAGCACGCTGTATCTCCGGAACAACTAAAAAGCCCTCTTATAGAAAGATATGTCTCACTCCCTCACCCCACCCACCACCTCCCACTCCCACCCCTGTGTGTGCCCCAGGCAGGGTTTCCCTGTGTGGCTGTCCTGGAATTGATTCTGTAGACCAGACTGGCCTCTGACTCAGAGATCTGCCTGCCTCTACCGGCCTCCCAAGTGCTGAAATTAAAAAACCCATGAGCCCTTCCTATCCGGTTGGAAAGATGCTTTTAAAAGACTGTTTCACTGGGGAGAAGGATGGCAGACCAGAGAAGCAGGAGCCATGGAGAATAGCATGTTGTTGTCAAGGGAGTCTGGTCCTCTGGCTGCCAGGATGCTGGGGATGCCTTGCCCTGTCGCTGCCCTCTAGGCCTTGTTAGGGCATGCAGTCACTGCCTTGCAGCTGCTTGCACGGCTCTGCCCTGCTGTAGGAAGGACGTCACAAGCTGCCCAGTGTGCAGGCAGGTGGGCTGCTCCTGAGAGCTGGGTAGTATGCAGCAGCCTGGAGATCATTTGGGTTCTGCCCCTGCATGTACTGTCCAGACACACAATCACCCTGACCCTGGGCAACACCAGCATATTTAAGATGAGTTTCAGAGATAGTCCAGTATTTTATGGTGCTTCAGAAACTTTGAACCAGATCAATGACATCTTGCAATTAGTATTTGTATGTAAAGCTATTTGAGCAAAATAATACAGTGTGTGACACACAGCAGATTGCAACGCCACCTTAAAAAAATTAATGTGAGAGAAAGATGGTAAGGATAAATGAATGGAACGGACTGGGCCATGGAGAGAGGGGGCTGGAGATGTGCCATACAGACAGATAGTACAGTTGCAGTGAACAAAGGAGCAAGTCGTTGCCGAGGAGGGCTGGGCCTCCAGCCACCAGGAGGCTGGTAGTGGCCCAAGCCATGACCCACTTCAGAGGCACAACTCGAAAGCCACTTTTGGCTTCATTTCTGTGTTCTAGAACCCTTTTAAAGCTTTCTCAGGCTTTATGTGGGTGTTCAGCCCATGTTGGGACGCCATCTGCAACATGAGGTTTCTGGTTCCATTAGGCCAGAAGTGCAGACATGGCTGCTACAGCTTTTCCTCCAAAAAGTGACTCAGATGCTTATATTAATTTCATTCTGCTTGGCCTATGTCTCAGACACATTGTTAGCTAGCTCTTTCATCTTAATTCAACCCATTTCCATTAACCTGTCTTGCCACATGGCCTGTGGCTCATCTGTGTTACCTTACATGCTGATTCTTGAGCTGCTTGATCGCGTCTCTGTCTTAACTCCACTTCCTTTCTCCTCCCTATGCACGGGTTACCCCCTCATCCTCCCCAACTACTTATATGGTGGCCACATAGGCCAAAACAGTTCCTTTATTTCATAGCATACAGAAAGACATTCCCACATCCGTTTGTAATTAATATAAGCCTCGGAGTGATTATTTTATAAGTAGTTGTAGGACCACAGGTGGGAGAGCTTTGTCCTGCAGGCCGGAACAGGTCAGAGAAACATTTGAATACAGAGGCGGGTGAGATCCAGGTGCACTGTATAAAATTCTCAAATAATTAATAAAAGCATTATGTTACAGAAAAGAAGAAATAAACATGAAATGGTTGACTTAATCATGAGAACCTTTGGTGACAGGGTAGCATATAGTAGTTTAAATATAGGCACCAGAACAGCTGTCACTGCAGACACACACAGCAGAGGCCCTTACAGTAGAGTGTTCAACTGTGTGCATGGAGATCATCCTGCAATCTTACTCCACTTTGTGACTTCTTGGCCATCTTGGGGGATGTAAGTATACTCTAAGATGTTTGCACAATGTTTATAAAATTTTAAGCACGTGATGACACGTTTCTTGGAATTTGCTTTTAAACAACTTTTGATTGTGTTTTACTCTAGAGAAGAGTTGGTCTAGGGCTGGAGGGATGGCTCATGGTTGCAGCACACACACACACAAATATTGTTTTAAATTTTAAAATAAGTTGGCCTACATTCACTCAAGTAAAATCATGTTACCCTCTCAAAAGACATGTCTAGAAGAAAATCCTTGAGTCACACACATGGGTTGACCCTTATAACCCCAACCCTGAAAATACTCTTTTAAGACTTTCTTGCTTAAAATCCAGCAGCCTTTGCATTCCCAGAAACCTTGTCTTGGACCTCATTTGGTACCCTATGACTGTCACTGAGGAGATGGTGATGGCCACATGGCTGAGAGGTGGGAAAATCCTGGGAGGGGCAGTGGTGGAGGGAAATAGTAGCATTGGGCTAACGTTCTGCTGTCTTAGCTGTGTTCTGTCCCATAAAAAGGGCTTGACAGCATGCAATCTCAATGTGCCTCACCGTCGGGATGAGGAAGTGAGCAGAGGACAGCGGTTACAGGAGGCAACAGACTGAGAAATTCCACATTGGTTCCAAGTCTCCGGGGTAATGCTCAGGGCCCAAGAGAACCATCAGACCACACTTCAAGGGTCTCCAAGCAAGCATCACAGGGAACAGAGGAGCACTGACTTACGTCCTTAGCTCCAACTTTTTCAGTGGAAAAGTTTTGAAGTATTCAAATGTACACTTAAAAGATGATAGCTTTGTTCTTTGGATGGGAGAGCAGGTACAGCCAGCTGTGTCCCCCTTCCAGTGACACGCCCATTTGTCCCTCAGGTTGATCCTTACTCTCTGCTCGAATGGCCTCCATTGGTGATGAGGAAGCGGACACTCATCGGAAGTTAGTTTAAGGGTTCCCTGCAGCAGCTTGTGCTGGTTGGTCTGTTTGTTTGTTGTTAGGGGTGGGTGTGGGAGGAGTACATGGAAAACAGGGCTCTGTCTGGGTTATAAACAACAAGTCCACATAAAGCAGACATCCAGTTGCACTTAGAGAGGGATGCAAGGAAGGACATGATAACCAGCCTGACCTGTAGCCCTCAGTCATCGCCAGTGAGGCCAAAGAGGACAGCCCAGCAGGTGTTAGACAGGAGGCCTGCATCTCACTCTCACTTCTGTCTGTGTCAATTCTGAGAAACTTCTCAATCACTGCGAATCTACATGTGACTGCACAAAAATCACAGAACAGGCCAAAAATAAAGAGGCGGTATTGTCATTGTCTAAGAGCTTGGCCTGCTCACCACATGGTGGAAGCTAACTCTCCATAAGGCCAGGTTGTGACAGACAAAACCCACTGAGTTTGGTGGTTACAACTCTGGCTGGACTGACTGGCCAGTAAGCCCAGCCCCAAGAATCCTGCTGTCTACTTTTCAAGCTTTGGGCTTGCAGGTGTATGTATGCATGTATGTATGTATGTATGTATGTATGTATGTATGTATAGATGTATGGATGTTGTCACACTCAGTTTTGTATATAGACTCATTTGTATATGTGTCCAAACTTAGACCCTCCTGTTCCTGCAGTAAATAGCAACCAATCTCCCAGCTTTGATGAGTTCTAAAAGGACAGACTCCAGGGAGGTAACCCTTCTCTTTTGCTTATGTCGCTGAATTTAGTCTTTGTTTGCCAAAGGTCTGAGAGCTTTGCAAAAAGCTTGTGTTTAGCCAGGAGCTGTAGATCACATTTGGTTTTACTTGGCCATCGTTTTCTTAGCTGATCCAAGCCTTACTTGACTGTGGTCAGAGAATCCACAATCTGCTCTTTACTTTGAGAATTTATTTGCAGTTTTCGCTGTGTTCCACGGTAGCTACTTGTTCTCTGTTTTCTTTCTTTCTTTTTCCCCATTTCCTTTCTTACATATGTACACACTGACACGCCTTTATGTAATCATTTAAACATCCATTCATCCATTCATTTGTGACACCTTCAAAGCCTCTGTGTTTGCACGAAACCTGATCACACTGGTCTTTGCTTGTAATATGTTCTCTGCATTGCTTTATAACATCTGGAGACCCACAAAACTACTCACCCCAGTCCCATCTGCTAGATAGACTGTTTCCCTGACAGAACGTCAGCCCTTCTCTTTGCAGATTTCACTTTGAGCTTCTAAGCAGCAATGGGTCCAGTCTTAGACCCAGCACTTTGAAGTCTGAGGCAAGAGGATTGCCATAGGTTATAAGTTAGCCTAGGGGGGCTGGAGAGATGGCTCAGCGTTTAAGAGCACTGACTGTTCTTCCAGAGGACCAGGGTTCAATTCCCAGCACCCACATGGCAGCTCACAACTGTCTGTAGTTCCAGTTCCCAGTTCCAGTCAAACACCAAGGCAAATAAAATAAATAAAGTTTAAAAAAAATATAATAAGTTAGCCTAGGGTGCACAGTAAATTCCAGGCCAGCTTGAGCTAGAGAGAAAGATTTTGCCTCAAAATCAAGCAAAACAATAGTATTAAAAAGGTGTTTCTCTTTTGTCATTAGCTCCCAAATAGTCCCTGTTACAGCAAGGCTCAGAGCATCACATCTCACAGCATCTGTGGGTGATCTAGTGATCATCCAAAGTGACTCCTTCCTGTCTGACGAAATTTTTTAAATGATCCGAGATTTCTTTTTTATAAAGAAAATTACATACATGCTGGTTGTGATACACAGGCAGAAATGCCGAAGAGGCAGAGGTAAGAGGATCATGAACTCAAGGCCAAACTGGGATACACATTTAAAAAAAAAGACCCACAAATCGAACAATTGCTGACAATAGTCACGAATCCCCTTATTCTAAGACACACAATATGCATATAATTTCACTATTTACAAAAGATTAAAGCAGATTTGCATATTAATGATATAGATGTTCTTGTTTAGCTTTCCATACAGAATCAAATCCTGTCTAACTATTTCATTCTGGGTCACGTAGGGCACTGCAGATCCTTGACTGTGCTTTGTCCAGGCTGATTGATACAATTTTATAACTATCAATGCTCAAAACATGGCTTTATGTAAATACATATGATGGATGGCAGAGGACATTTAGTATCCCCTCAAAATTATTAGAGATTTTGTCCTAATTCCAAGCTGAAATCAATCTAATATTTTTCACAAAATGCAAGTCAGCAACTCAAACAGCAAATTTTTAAATCAAATGTTCTAAAACAACAGATTGGTTTTGGTAATTGACACATCCTGGGGAATGGCTGTGGAAAAAAGCTATTAAATGTCTTTATTTTCCAACATTATAACACTTTATTCCTATGAGATCAAAAAGCTTTGGATGTGTAGTTACAAACGCTGTGATCCGCACCATATAATAGTCTCACATCTGAGCCACGGTGTTTAGCATTATTCATCACTGTCGTGTGGTGTGAGCACAGGGGCAGAGCAGAACGCACAAGTCTGTGTCCCAACAGGCCACAGGTGGGAACCCAAGGCAGGAACTTAAAGGGAAAACTGTGGGGGACACTGCTTACTGGCTCACCCTAGGCTCATGCTGAGCTAGCTTTCATTTACAGGTCCCACCCTGACCTCCATCAGTGAGGGAATGAGACCTGGAAGTGTAAACCAGATAAACCCTTTCCTCTCTCCAGTTGCTTTTGGCCAGAGAAACTAGGACACACACAGTTACACATCCATAGAGGTCTGCAAGCCACAGTTTAGAAAGGTGTGATATGAAGCCTGGGGACAGGAGATTGTGGACAGGTTATATGAAAATGTAAGGCCATTCTATATAAAGGGCCGAGTGTCTGTGGCTTTGGTGGTTTCAAGTGTCCTGGACCCCACCCTCGACACCGAAGGACAGCTGTACTTACTGTCTGCCGATGGAACGTGACTGTACAAAGTTGAGGACACGAGAGGACCCCATGTCTGATAATTTTCAAGACATTAATGAAACCTGTGTCACTTGCTCTTTCTCTGGTTTTGGTCACTGGAACCAAAAGCCTGTGCCCGGGAAGATATTGGTGCCACACACACACAGGAGACATGTAAGGTCCATGAACATCTATACATTCAAACCTGAAAGGACCAGTTTGCAGTGCAGCATCCGTCCTTTGCCCCTGAACACTTATGGCCTTTTATTAACTTCTCTGAGTTTTTGTTTTCTGTAAAATAGCAGCAGTAACGGCCGTGTGCTGGGTTCCCAGGTCTGCATTGACAGGTGCTACAGCCCCATGCTGTCCGCAGAATCTATGCTGGCCCCTGTCTGACTAGTCATTTCTTCTCTGATGGTCTTCCTGGAGGACACATTCACCTAGAAAGGAATAATGGGGTAGGGGAGGGAAAGGCTGTACCAGGTGTGGAAGTACCTGTAATCTCTGTAATCTCTGTAATCTCAATGTTTGGGAGGTTGATGTAGGGGGTTTCTTAATTCTTTTCCTATTGCTGTGATGAAACATAATGACCACACTTCTCTGTCGGTATAAAGACAAATGTTTATAGATTGTTGTTAGGGACTGTCCTGGTTTAGTAAATTAGAGTTGTAGATTCTCCTCCAATAACCATGACGTACTAGCACTGAGTAGTTAGAATGTGTAGCCCTCACTCCTTATCAAGGGAACTTCCCTGTAGACATAAACCATTACAGAAACCTACAACCAATCAAAATGCAGACTTTGTGGAGGCTAGTCTCAATGGCTGCATCTACACACACCCCCAATCTCCCCACCCCTGCCCCTGCACCTAAGGCTCAGGGAAAATTCTGAAGAGGGGCAGAAAGATGGGAAGAGGCAGAAGATGGGGGAATTTGCCCTGAGATTGTGACTACTAGTAATATCAGACCCTACATGCATGAAGTCTCACTAAAACTACTGCCCAAATGTGAGCTGAACAAGAATGACTCCAATAAACATGCCAAATTGGACATATCACCTGAAGACTGATGGAAGAGCATCTCTCTTCAAGCCAGTCACAGGGGAGCTCAGTCATTTGACAGTGTGATCCACGGGACACTCATAAGTATTTGTATCATGACTTGAGCACTTGTAGCTAGTGAATGGCACCACTTAGGGTCTTTGATCAATTTGCTGAAAATATGGTCCAAAATTCACACAGCAAGAAGATGATACAGACCAACTGGGCAGCTTGGATGCTCTACATCCTCATCTCCTGCAGCATTCCATTCTCCTCCCATGCAGTCAGGAGCAGCCTCCTTCTCACTGCTCCTTGGTTATCTCCAGTCCCATCACTGTACCTGTTTTCTCTGATCTAGCTCATAGATCATTATTTACAAAGAGACCCATAACAAGAGGTTTCTGACCTGCCTAGTCCCCAGTCTGGATCTGCCTGTTGCTACTTATCTGGACCAGAAGTCCCAAAGTCCCAAAGAAACACACAGATACATTAATTTCATCCTGTTTGGCCTATGTCTCAGGCATATTGATAGCTAGCTCTTTCATCTTAATTAAACTCTTTTCCATTATCTGTCCTGCCATGTGGCCCATGGCTCATCTGTGTTCCTCACATGTTTATTCTTAGGCATCTGGGTCATGTCTCCTCTCTGACTCCACCCTCCTCCTCTTACCTATGCTCTCAAGTCCCCACCTACTCCTACGGTGCAAGATATAGGCCAAAACAATACCTTTATTTCAAGCATAGAGAAAGACATTCCCACCACCTCAGAGACCCCACCTCCCAGACATTACTGAAGTCACCAAGTCCTTCCTGTGCCCTTTGGACTTTCCTCCATTACAGTTTATTTGTTTCTGTACTGGGACACCAAGATGTACTCAATTGTATAAAACTATTTCTGAGAAGATGAGAACAAAAACAAATATCTACTTGTCCCAGATAGGGAACTAATGATGTAGTAAAGTATGGATACCATCAAAATCCATCTAGGTAAATCGACGGCCTTCATTGCGATTACTTACAGGAGCAGAAATGACCCAGAGTTAGCTGCATCACCAAATCTATTCAGCATAGGTGACAGCTCACAAAAGCTGGAGTTAGTCTGAGCCTCTTCCAGGCAGTCCTGAGGGTGTCTCTCAGCAGTCCTTACAGTTTATGTAAGCCTGGGAAGGGAGCACTCTAGTGTATTCAATCAGTTTCAGGGACTTCCTGAAACCTTTGAGTTGTTTCTTTCCCAAGCTTCAGGATCTTCTTGATGACATGGAAAGCTTCATCTCTCTTTAGAACAATGGTTCTCAACATTCCTAATGCCGTGACCCTTTAATACAATTCCACATGTTGTGGTGACCCCCAAACATAAAATTATTTTTGTTGCTACTTCATAACCATAATATTGCTACTATTATGAATTATAATATGAATATCCATGTTTTCTGGTGGTCTTAGGTGACTCCTGTGAAGTTGAGAATCACTGTCTTAGAATATCCTGTTGTCTCACTTCCTTTAATATCCTGTGTCTTTTTTAAAAAAAATTATTTATTATGTATACAGTTTACAAAAGAGGGCACCAGATGTCATCATAGATGGTGTTGAACCACCATGTGGTTGCTGGGTATTGAACTCAGGACCTCCGGAAGAACAGTCAGTGCTCTTAACCTCTGAGCCAACACTCCAACCACAATATCCTGTATCTTAATCAGCTTCTCTCTGAGACAGAAGGTTCTAATCTAGAAAAAAAAAAAAAAAAAAAAAGCTGCCATTCAGCATCACAGACCTCTCTGTCATGTTTGTAGTGTTGTAAAATCTGAGGTATGGGTACAAGGGTCAGGATTCCTTGCATAAAGCAGAGATGACACCCTATGATGTGAAGCCATAGAGGGGGCTTCTCCACTCATCATTCTAAAATATATATACTCCATTTCTGTTCTTACTTCATTTTTATGAATTAGTAATGATTTTCTGGCAGTAGGGTAAAATCAAGGCTCTGGGTTATTTCAAAGATCTAGTTGCCACATATACCCAGACATCCCTCCTATGTACCAGAGGATGAAAGCAAAGAATGTTTACTTTCTAACATTTCTAACAGTCCTTCCTAACCATACAAAGCTGAAGCACAGAAGGGGTCAATAACTATTTTTTTAAGATCAAAGCCTGCTCAGCACCCTAGTCTCCTACCTTCTTGCCTGGAGCCTGCTTTTCAGCTTCCTCCATAATAAGGAGGAAGTCAGCCTCAACCTATAGAAATAGTCTATTTCTATAACCAGAGCACATAATTGTTCCCATTTTAATTATTCTAAAATCATAATGTGTCCTACACGCCTCCTGATCTTTTTTCTTTCTCTTTCTCTTTCTTCATATCCCTCCCCTACAAGTAGCTCCTGGAACAATGGTGTGTCTTACAATTGTAGGCATCTCAGAATCAAAGAAAATAGCAGTGAAAATCATGGGCTGGCATTCAAACATCCACCCGTGTAGACTTTTAGGAGCCATTGTGAAATTGTGTCTTGTTTTGCTTTCAAAGTCCTTTGGTGTAAACCCAGAGCAAGCAGATCCTTAGATTTCCCTGCAGGTCCCCCGGCTGTGCCAGGAGCACAGGCAACAAAGAGCACACGTGTGGGCAGCCTCACCAGCAGCGTTCATGCTTCTCAGTTCTGACCTGCTGCCAGCAATGGAGGTGATCTCAGGTCAGCACCCTCTGCTAAGCCTTAGAATATTCTGGAGGTCAGTGACCAGAGCTGTGTCAAGCCAGACGGGACACACATGGGAACACAAGTACAGAGAAGAGAGCCAGACTAAAGTGGAAGGGAGAGAAGATCCAGCACCCCGGTGCAGCAGCACAGAGCTGGGCTATGTGTACAGTACCATTTCCCAGGGTGCAGTCCTCAGCACCTGTTCCCTAAAGGCTCCTCTTGGATCCAGCATGTCACATCTGCCAGGAGCTGACGAGTGTTATGTAACCCACCCTCTGTTAGTAAGCCACAGTACACTCAAGGCTTTGAGAAGTCCTACAGCAGAGAATCCCAATGAGCTTCTATTTAATGCTTTTAAAACTTAGTGCATCAAATGTAGTAACTCTCTTGAACATCCTAGGATGTGAACTGACTACAGAATAGATATAGGGTGAGACACTCCTGCCTTGTGCAGACCCATGGGGAACTGAGTGACAATGTCATAGTTCCCCAGCTAATGACAGACAAAGGGAACAATGGAGAAGTAAGGAGCAAAACCAGTGAAGACAGGTGTCAGAGCATGCATGGAAATCCCCCGGGGAGAACTTAACTGGGTACCTCTGGGGTGCCTTTGTCGGTCCCCCTCTGTCTCGGTCCTGGTGACATGACGGGGTTAAGTCTTGTAGGGCATGGTCTTGCCAAGGGCCAAGTTGTTTTTGGAAAAGAAACATACAAAGCCCCTCTCTCTCCTCTCTCTTCTCTCTCCCTCCCTCCCTCCTCTCTCTTTGAGTCCAAGTGCTTTAGAGATACAAAGCAGAAAAAATAAATGGAAAGTTCAAGTTGATAAGTAAGCTTCTGGTGACCACTGGATGTAAACAGGATAAACAATGCGACAAACGACTAGGTTGATGACACCATAGTCTATGAGAGCATTTTGTTTCTGTTGCTCAAACATCCTGACAAAAAAGGGAAAAGGGGCTGATTTCAATTCACAACTCCAGGTCAAGTTCACCATCGTGGGGAAGTCAAGGCAAGAATTGGTAGTGCCTAGTCACGCTGCCTCCACAGCCACGAGCAGGAAGAAGGTTTGCAGGCCACGTTTCTTACTTGCTTCTACTCAGGTCAGTGTCTCCACTCTTTTACAGTTCAGGACCCCATGCCTAAGGAATAGTGCTGCCCACAGTGGGCTCTCCCCATGTCAGTTAGCTTAAGACAATTCCCAATTCCCCACAAATGTGTCCAACAAGCCCATCTAATGTTGATATACCCCATTGTGGTTTTCTCCCTGGGTGACTTAGGTTGCATCAGGTGACAATTAAAACGAACTAAATGGAAAAGGAAGTGTCCCTGAAGTGGTAACAACTGCCTGGTGCCAGAAATTCCTGGGGTCAAATCTTCCTCATGACAGCAGGGATTCTGGGAAACAGCAGCCAGGACATTCCTGGAAATTCAAAAAAGGAAGTGATACTTCTACTAAGTTGGTTTCCTCTTTTTTTTTTTTTTTTTTTTTTTTAATTTTTTAACTTGCTTTTGCAGTGCTGAGATGGGATCCAGGGCCTCATACATGCTGAGCAAGCTCTGCCATTTGGGCTGTTCGTCAACCCTTTATTCTAAGTTTTGAAAGGTTAGCTGTTAAAGGTGGTGGCATCTGGGAAAAGCAAGAGGGTGCAGTCAGGGCCTGAGAAGAGCTATGTGATCGTGGTTGGGAGTAGTTGTGAGAGGGGAGTCAGGTCACAGATCTCAGAGACCAAGTCTGGGGGCTTGGGTGGAAAAGGAAGCCAAAGAGAATGGATAGGAGGAGAAGAGTGTCTCTGCTTTCAGGTTTCTTTTCAGTGTCTCTGCTTATGACGGAATTTTATGTAGGGCAGTCTGCTTTGCCCCACCTATCCACCAGCATTTTTCCTGATCTGTACAGTGATTATTTTTTAAACCATGAAAACATCATACAGCTATGTAGATTTGTCTAATTGCCTGTGAAGTCACCAGCATCTGGCAGTGCTTCCAGACTGGCCACTGCTTCTCTTGAAAGCTCCAGCCTGGCTGTTGCGCCACCAATGGCAGTCCCCACCCTTCCTTCTGTCTCACACTTGAGCAACTTGTCTCACCCCACTGACAGCCCAGGATTCGAGACAGGCATGTGAGTTTGCAGCCTACACGAAGGCTTTGTGAACCAGGCCATGGTGTGCAGGACGGGGTAAGCAAGAGTTCTGACCCAGTTTCTACCAGTATTAATTACTTTTCTCATTGTTGTGGCAAAACACCCTACAGGAATCAATTTAAGACAGGAAAGGTTTATTTTTGGCTTATGGTTTGTCATACAATCCATTATGGTGGCAAAGTATGGTGGCAGAAATGTGAAGAAACTGGCCACATTGTATGTGCGGTTGGGGGATGGAGAGGTGGATGTTGGGGATCTGTTGGTCTCTGTTTATTCATTCTAGGGCCCCAGTTCACAGACCAGTGGTGTCCACTTTGAAATGGTCTTCTTTTCCCGTTAAACTTCCTGACCAGGGGCTCTCCTCCCAGACACTGCCAGAGGTGTGTCTCCTAGGTGAGTCAAAATCTTGTCAAATCGACAGTCCACATGAACATGTTCCAAGTTATGTCCCAGGAAAAGAGTTCCCTTCTCTATGCACACAAAGGCATCTTGTTGGCTGTGCCCATAATTTGCCCCCAGAATGTCTTACTCCATATTCTCTGCTGGCCACAATGAGCTGCATAGCTCACAAGTAGAAGACCAATCCAGGAAAGCTGGCAGAGAGTGCATCCTCAAACACTATGGTCCAGATGTTTCCTTTCATAGAGGTGTGTGTGTGTGTGTGTGTGTGTGTGTGTGTGTGTGTGTGTGTGTGTAGGGAGGGATGCTGATGGCCAGTGTTTCTAAGCTTTGAAAAACAGTGACTGCCTAAGAGGAGCTGCTTCAGAAGGGAGAGTTCATTGGCTACAACTCCAGATACAATCGTTTACAACATAGAATTTTCCTCTCCACCCACCTAACAATCATGTGGAGAGGCTATTTTTATTTGCTTCTCCTGCGGATGAGGAAATAGAGCCTTCCAGAGGTGAAGGGATTGGCCCCAGGCCACCAGAGTTAGCATTGCTCTTATTAACAGCTGTTGTCCTGTTCTGGCTGAGAATTTCACACATTTGTCATTAATCTTGTCCCATCAGACAGCTGCTGTCACTCTTCCCCTTCCCCAAGGAGGAGGCCAAGAAAAAGCACAGATGTGGGATTCCAGGAAGGTCTTCCACTGTCCTTGGTCCTAATTCACTGACAGCTCTGCCTCCTGTGCAGAGTTAGGGAAATCCAAAGCCTCAGCATCCGTCACTGTGGCTCCAAGCAGAGGATCTGTG
Organism: Sigmodon hispidus; assembly: GCA_004025045.1. Taxonomy (NCBI): domain Eukaryota; kingdom Metazoa; phylum Chordata; class Mammalia; order Rodentia; family Cricetidae; genus Sigmodon; species Sigmodon hispidus. Next base: position 230,601 of record PVIH01001128.1, on the reverse strand, counting down.
TCACTTCTGCAGGACAGACCAGTTCTATGTTCTACTCTGCTAGGGACTTGGGCAGGACTAGCCTAGAGGAAGAGACCATTGCTTACCCTCCAGTGTCTCCTGTGCTTCCTGGGGGACAAGAGCACTGCCCCAGACACTGCATCCTGGCTGAGGGATCTAGTGCAGGATCCATGGATGGGGCTCCTAGCTCTACTCAGCAGAGGATGGAGACAGAGGTTTTCCTCTGATTACAGGAAGAGAAGACAACACCCTAGGAGCAATCCAGACCTACATGTCAATCCACTTCGGAGCCAGGCTGGGATGGACTGGTGGGCACAGCGAGGGTCCAGGGACACTCATGTATCCTGCAGTGTGGAGAGTTCTTGCCTGCTTTCTGTTTGGAGTATAGTCTTTGGTAAAGAGTCCAGCATTGCCTGGGAAGATCCCAGGATTCCAGATAGTGAGAGGGAGAGGAGAAAGGGGTTGAAGGTGACCGAGGAAGAGGAGAGGAAAAGGAAGAGGAGCAAAGGGCTCTTTCTCCATCTGGACTTGGTAGAGGTCACTGTAGAGGAGAAATGTGCAGACCTTGGAGGGGCAGAAGAACAGGACAGCATCCCATATTTTGCGCAAATTCCTGGGAACAGAGGAACCTCCTAGGATTCTAGTCTAGGTATAAAATGAGGGTTACACACATGATGAATGAACCAGAGAGATCAGCTCAATTAGCACAGAGCTTAGTCCACAGGTCTCGAGGAAGAAAAGCCTGCTGCTTGTAATCCCAGCACCATAAAGGCAGAGACAGGAGGATCCCTGGGACTTCATTTGCTGACCAGCCAACCTATCAGAGTCAGTAAGTTCCAGGCTCACTAAATGCTCTGTCTGAAGATAAACAAAAACCACTGAGATGGTGATTCTTGAGATGTAACACCCAAGACTGGACTCTCTTTCACATGCATTCGTATACATAGGCACATATACAAATATACACAAGCAAAAATACATTTATAGATCTATGAAAGCAGGTGGTAGATTCTGCCTGCTCTCTTTATCATGGGACCCTCCTGGTTCCTCTCTGGGTGCTGAGATTACAGGTGTATATCAAAAGATTCAGCTATAGCCTTGGCCCCTTTCCCTTTATTTTTATTTTTATGATGTGTATTATTTCCAGAAAATTAGAAAATACAGCTAAGTAAAAGGAGAAAATGAAAGCCACCCAATGTCTAACTGTTACTATTCACAGTGACATACTGCTCACTAATTTCCCAGTGAGTTTCTAACTTTAGTCTCTGAGTTGTGCATATTTCAGTCACCCATCCATTTATACATATATATGTATCCATGCATAATAAAATCATGCAAAGGTATATGCAGTTATATACAGTATAATATATGTGCCTATATGAATTTGCCCTGGGCACCTATAGGGGACTAATTTCTGTAGCACATCACAGAAGTCCAAGTCTTTAGGTGCTCAATTCCCTTATATAAAATCATTTAGCATTTGCACTGGATCTGCACACAACATCCTATAAAATTTAAACAATCCCCAGATGATTTAGATGTTATGTTACTATCATTTAGGAAAATGTCTGTCCTTGTCAGATGCAGATGCAATGAAAACATACTTTTTGTTTATGATGAATTGAATCTAGGTATGTAGAATCTATGACTATAGAGGGCTGGCTGTGTACAGATAATATACATATGAACTATAAATTTATATATTATAAAGTTATTGGCACATTGGCTTATAAACTTTGTTTTCTGCTTACTAATGGATTCTGAATACGCAAAGTTTCCCACAGAGTGAGAGTACTATTTGTCATTGCCAGTAGATCCACCAGTGGCCCCTCATGCCCCACACGAAGAGTATTATGGGTACTGAACCCCTCTGCTCTGGCATGCTTCCCAGGCCATGAGGGGCCAGGCCTGCAAATACAGCCCCATGGGATGATACAGGACTAGAGACAGGCTAAGCCAAAGCTCCAGATAACAGAGAGCAGAGCAACACTGTGGCCTGTGTCCAGCGAGCAGAAGAAACAGAGCTGGCAAACAGACAACAAGCCAAGGCTGGGTCTGCCAACAGAGAGTGAGGGCAGCTAGGCGGCCTGCAGTCTGGCCTTGCTGTTCTGTCCTCACCCAAGATTCAGCCTGCTGAGCCAGGCTTGAAGGGCAGATTCCCCATCCCTCCTCCAGGGCCACCAAGAGAGTGCAGGTCTGAGAAGGAGCCAGCCTGTATCCAGGCAATCCAGCGTGGAGAACATTCTCATTTCATCTTACTATTTTAGAACTGGGGTGGGAGAATGTAACAAGAAATCTCACTGTATATTAAAAATCATATGACTGGGGGGGTCACTACTTCAAGACCACCATAATCTCCTCTGTTACTATGGCAGCCGGGATACAGAACTGGCCATTCACATCTATTTGTAGCCTGAAGAGCCTGCAAAGTCCTCTCATACAAAGTCTCTCTAAGCCTGATGTCTGAGAGACCTGCTGGACAGGCCAGGATCCTCACTGGCCTTGCAGTCTCCAATGTTCTGTCATGGAGGACCCTCAATGTGCCTCACTCATAACACACTCACAGGCTTACTCATTTTCCAGTCAGTCCCTTGAAAATAGGAAACCGGTCTTATTTACATTTCGCCCACCTTTCCCATGCAGTATGGTCAGAAAAATGTCCTGTCTTTCCCTGAAGCCTTCTGAGTAATTTTTCAAGGAATTTCCAGGAACTCTCGTGGCTGCCATTTACTGAGTTCGCCTTCTTCACTAGTTTGTGACAAACCTTGACATTCATGGACCATTTCAACTTCAAGAAGATTTCCAGGCATAGCACAAATTAAAATAAAAGTGAAACAACAATAGTGTAAGGCACAATGTGTATGAGTTTAAGAGAAGAAACAGACATGGCCTCCGTGAACGTGTCATTCATGATTTTCATTCTCCACATCCTGTGTTTTGAGTGGTAGTCTCGGCCCCCAGTGCTACCCTATGCAAGAGACTTTTAGGTTCATTTTTACATGTGAAGAAAGGGAGTCTTTAAGAAATCAGAAACCTCTCACAAGGTGCCTGCTGTTGACCTCAGTCATTTGACTTCTAAGTCCCCACCATGGCTTCTGGCTGCCCCCTGATGATGCTGGGAACTCTGAGCACTGAAGTGAGAGGGTGGGCATAGCGGTCCAGCCCTCAGTGGTCATCCCCCCTGATGATGCTGGGAACTGTGAGCACTGAAGTGAGAGGCGGGGCATAAAGGTCCAGCCCTCAGTGGTCATCCCCCCTGATGATGCTGGGAACTGTAAGGATTGCAGTGAGAGGGTGGGCATAGCGGTCCAGCCCTCAGTGGTCATCCCCCCACCAAAGGGCCTGGGATCAAATCAGACAGTTGTTGAAAATGACTTTACTTCCCTGCCGCCTCCACCAGGACTCTACCATAAATGTATCAAGTCCAAAGCCGTTGTTGGAAAACAAGGAAGAGGGAGCCTCTGGCTTTGTTGTTTGTTTGTGTAGATAGTCTACAGCCCCAGAAGAATAGAACAGGGACCTGGAATCCAGCTACAGAGACCCTGTAGTTATCAGAGGGGAGAGCTCTGTCTAAGGGGAAACTGCTTAAATAAGAGGTGACATGGCAAACAGGGGAAGTTAGCATCCCAAGGACCCGCCATGGAAAGAAGCTACTGTCTAAGACCTGGCTCAGTTCTTAGAGTTCTTGTCCAATACACAATGCCCTGGGTTCAGCCCCCAGTACTGCACAAAGCCAGGCATGGGAACGTTCCAATCACTTAGGTTCTTGGGAGATAGAGGCAGGAGGAAGTTCAAGGTCATGGGCAGATGTATAGCAAGTTCAAATCTAACCTGGCCTATGTGAGACTCTGTCTTTAAAAAAGTATAATTTTAAAAACAGCCTCCAGGATAGCCTCAGAATTCAGGGCTTATAGGAAAGACTTTAGGACAGAAAAACCTAAGAAACATTGGCCAGGACACTGCTTTGTCAGAAGAAATTGCGTTTGGGGTCTCCTGATGCACAGTGATGACAACCTAATATGCATCCTTCACCCAGTCCTCTCAAGTCACAGAAGTGCCTTTGCTTATCCAGAAGGAGGGGTAGAAAGAAGCAAGAGATGGCTGGTCTACATCACAGGCTGCTTTTTCTCAGTGTCTTCACTGTTGTCTGGTTGAGTGAGGAACCAGAAGGAAGAATACAACCCAACCCCATCACCTACTACATGTCTGATTGTTGTGGAATATAGTTTAAAATGTGTTACGTTTGTTTATGCTGTGGAATATTCGTTTAATGGTGCAAAGATGTGTTGTATTCTTTTATGTTGCATTTATTTAACTCTGTAAAACTGCGTTCGTTGCTTTGCCTGCTTAAAACACCTGATTGGTCTAATTAAGAGCAAAATGGCCAATAGTGAGGCAGGAAGAGAGAGATAATTGGGACTTGTAGGCAGAGAGAATAAATAAAAAGAAAAGGGTCTAGTCACCCAGCAACACAGCCAGCCTCAGAATAAGAAGGGAAGAAAGGAATATAGATTAGAGAGAGGTAAAATCCCAGGGACAAAAGGTAGGCAGGATAATTTAAAGTTAAGCAAAGCTGGCTAGAAACAACCCAAGCTATGGCTAGGCATTCATAAATAAGAATAAGTCTCTTCCTATTTATTTGGGAGCAGACCCTTAAAGAGTTGTTTGGTTGGTTTTTTTTTTTTTTTTTTTTTTTTAAACCTACACATAATGGATGGTGGTTTAGTCTGCATTCTGTGACTATAACAGACTACTTGAAGCTGGGTAATTTGTAAAGAAATACATGGTTATTTGTGTTTATGATTCTGAAAGCTGAGAAATCCAGATGTATGACACCAGTGTCTACTTGGCTTCCCTTGAAGGTTTTGTGGTGCTTCAACTCTTGGGAGGAAATGTAGTATGAAATTTCAGGCCTGGACTAGCCCCAAAGTCTGAACCTGCCCTCAGCTGCTTAGCTCTGTCTAGCCCTGAGGTCCAGACCAGCAGACCCGAAGTCCCAAAGAAACATACAGAAGCTTATATTAATTTCATGCATTTTGGCCTATGGCTCAGGTATATTGCTAGCTCTTACTCTTACACTAACCCAGGACTCTCATCTTGTGTAGCCGCATGGCTTGGTATCTTTTCTCAGAGCAGCATTGTTATCTTCTTTCCTCTGTGTCTGCTGGTATCTCTCCCTGACTCCACACAGCTTCCCATTTATCTATGCTTGCATTTCCTGGCTGCTTCTAAGATGCCTTGCCATAGGCCAAAACAGTCCCTTTATTATCCAGTGACAATTCACAGCATACAGAAAGACATCCCATATCAAGGAATCAAAAGGATGAGCAGACATAGGCACAAAGGGGCACTTTACCTAATAACAATCTTCTCTTGCACTAACTACGCCAGTCCTGTGACAACTAGAATTCACTCACACCAGAAAGCCATTCCTGCTTCCATGAGGGTGCTGCCCACAAGCACTCAACTCCTAACACTAAACACCAAGGAATTAAAACTCAGTGTGAGTTTTAATGAAGACTGACTGTGTTCAAACCTATGTAGACAGTGAGAACTGAGTTGAGATTTGTGCTGTTGGAGGTGTCAGGGACATAATCTAAGGGTTAACAGAAGTTTCTTCCCCCAAATATAAAATACATGAGGACTGTGCTCTGACCAAAAGCAGCCTAAGGGAGAAAAGGATTTATTTGGCTGATACTCCTGGGCCCATCATCCAACAGGATGAGAAGTCAGGGCAGGAACTCAGTCAGGAACTTGAAGCAGAAACCATGGAGGAATGCTGCTTGCTGATCATTCTCAAGCTCATTCTTAGCTAGTTTTCTTGTATTGTCCTCAATCACCTTCCTAGGGAATGATACCACCCACAGTGGCCTGGACCCACCTACATCAACTGTCAACAATTAAGACAGTCTCCCATAGTGATGCCCACAGTCAATGTGATTGGGCCATCCCTCTCAAATGATTCCCAGCTATGTCAAGTTGGCAAGTAAAGCTAAATAGCACAGGGTTTAAGGATCAGCTGGCAAAATAGGGGGGACTTGCAAAGAAAACGCCAAGCTGACTGAGTCATCCTAAAAACACTGACATGAAAAATTCACATTAAGGCTGTCACCACCCCTAGCTTCCCCCAGTGTGTTACTTAGGGCATGGTGCTGGCCCAACTGTCACTCTCCTAGATGCCAGCAAGGTTAGGCTTTATTCCTGTTGGGAATCCAGGCCCCATAACAGAACTGGGGGAGGAAATGGCAACGAGCATCCAGGTGTGCAATCTGCAAAATCCTCCTCCAGGGCCAGCTAGAGTCCTTTCGCCTGCCCTAAAACTCTACTAAGAGTCTTGTGAGAAATGAGAATCTTTCTCTCCCTCTCTTCTTCTCTCCCTCTCTCCCTCTCTGTGTGTATGTGTGTATTCATGGGTGCGTATGAAAGCCGGAAGTTGACATTCGGGATCTTCTTCAACCACTTCCCACCTTCTTCATTAAGGAAGGGTCTTTTAGCTGAGCCTAGAACTCTCAGATATGGGTTTGTCTTTCTAGCCAGCTTGCTCCAGAGATCCCTTGTCCTTGCCTTCTGAGTACAGGGATTATAGGTCATCTTGATTAGCTGACATTTGTGTGGGTCCAGAGAATCCAAACCCTGGTCCTCACGCTTACAGGAAAGCACTTTATCCACCCCACCATCTCCCAGCCCCTGCAGTAAGCATCAAAAGGGTCGGTACACAGCCTCTGTGAAACGGAACACAGGGTAGAAGGACACGGGTCTACATGCTCACAGTCAGCACCAGAGAACACAGAGTTGTCAAACACATGGACCTATTCTTCAATGGAAGAAATTGATGTCTGATCACCCAGAAGGATGCAGTGGATGTTGTTTAATAATCTGGTGATCTTTTGCTATTCTACGGAGCCAGCCCTCACTGGAATTCCCCAGGTTCATTGTTTCTCAGTCAATAGAACCCAACAGAACCATTATGAAACTTTGCAAAAGAGTTTGCTATTATTCCAAATCCTTCTTCCCTGGACCCTTAACCTGAGCATTTCTTCTCAGTCAATGGAACCCATCCTTCCGCTTCTTACAAACTCTTCTTCCTCTGGAGCACTGAGCATTGTTTAGGCCCTAATCCTGAGCTTTGTGTCTCAGTGAATAGAACCTTCCTTATGAAAGAGGTCCACCAAAGGAATCTCTCCTTATGCTCCTTCCTCCCTAACCCTTATTCTGTTTTGCAGCCAACAGAACCCATTCTTGTGGAAGAGGTCACAGGTACTTTGTAAAGACATGAACTTTGTGCAGGAGTTTTTGTATAGTCGTGCCTTAAGCTTTAGTATAATGATAACTGTCAGGAGGTAAGTTTCTTCCAAAGTTTTACTGTGTTTAAATGTGTAAACAATAAACTGCCCAGGGTCAGACTCCAGAAGTTTTCAGCCAGCCTAGCTAAGTCATGTTGACCGAGTTTCATTCTTGACTCTCATTTCCCTGGAGGCCAGGGCTGCTGCAGGGACCTCCACAACACAGGGAGTAGATGATGAATTGGACAGAGAGTGGCCTCCAGCCTGGTCTGTGGCAGCTGTCACAGTCTACAGAGCAGAAAGACTGTGTAGAAGAATGTCTCCTGTTTCTGAAGCCCAGCCAGGGCTGTCTGGACAAGCTCTTGGCCAGGCTTCCTAAACAGTCTCTTTTTCCTTTGTTTGTTGCCCCAGTCACAACATCAGGGAATGTGGGGCTCCCTTTGAGCACCCCTACATCTCCTTAAAGTCCAGCCAGCATTGCTGGTTCCTGTGGGGAGCACCTAGCATATTCCAGGTACTCTACCGGTTGCAGAGCAGCTGGACAGCAGAATCTTTGCTCTTTGTCAGCCTGCAGGAGACCAGGGGGGTCGTGTCTCACCAGGTTCCTTTGTCCAGGCTCTTAGGATTCTGTTTTAGCCTCTGAAGCCACACGCTGAGTTCTGACATCAAACCCCATTTAAGGAGAATCCCGGCCTGGACACTCTTGCTTCTTCCCTCCTGAAACACTCTCCACTCCTTCCCTCCCTCTCTCCCTCCCTCTCTCTCTCTCTCTCTCTGTTATTATAATAATAAAGTCCTTCCAGAAGAAGCAGCCTGAGTGTTTCCTGATCGCCGCTGCCTTTCCCCATGCCTCTCGCCCAGGCTCCCACATCTATTGGACATGAGGCCTCTCCATTCATAGATGTCCACCGCCAGCCAACAGGGTAAACTGCTATTGTATCATACCAGATCAAGCATGATCCCAACACAGGCTGTCCCAGAGATGCGAAGCAGGCACCTGGGTGATGTCATTTAGGACACACTCTTTACAGACAGCCAGTATTAGTGTCTGAGAAGAAGCATCCTCTTCCTTCTCCTTCTCCCAACTCTTCCCTTCTGTTTAATCTGCACCAAAATCCACTCTCAAGGAAGATTCTGACACCATTCTGGACTAAGGAGTAACATTTGAATAACAGTTTACCAGGGTCAAAATCAAGGGCTAACAATCCCTGTTAGCATCCGGTGGCTTGGTGTCCTTCAATCCCTGTTAGCATCCGGTGGCTTGGTGTCCTCCTTCAGTGATCCACTGGGATTGAACGTAATTAATTTCTTCTCTTTATCTTTTCTTCGGGTAGCAACAGCTTCCTCTATTTCTCCATCTTCATCCTTACCCAATCTTAATAGTCCAGCTCTTTCCAGCCTGTGCCCTGGAACTTCCATGCCCAGCCTAATGGCTGCAGAGAAGGCTCTGCCCTGAGCAGCCCCCACAACCCCCCACCTCCGGCTTTTTCATACCATCTCATGAGGAGGCCTCCTGCATCTAATTAGGTAATTCCAACGTTTGGAAACTTGGTCTGCACCAGGGTCTTTAATTACATGTAAATTTGGTAGCTACAAGTGTGAGAGCCAATGAAAATCCCTGTGCTGCCCTGAGCCGGGGCTCTCAGCCCTGGAAAAATCCTAGCGCATGGCAGTGGTTTCCATTTCTTCCAGTCAGGTTCATTTTAGGCCTAGAAAGAGGACTCTCTGAGTGACCCAGGAGCTCAGTCTTCTCAACTTCCTGCCCTTCCCTTCCCTGGGGAGGTGGGAGGAAAGGAGCCAAGTCTAGAAAGTCTGCAGCCTGCTGGGAAGCTTGCCCTCTGACCCTAGGGAAGCCAGAAAGACAGGTTTCCAGGGAGCAGTGGAGGATGGTAACTTTACCTCAGGCCAGCTTCTCGGTCCAGGGACTTCCTGCTGCCTGCCGCCCTCTCAGAGACCCCAGTGCTCAGAGCCTGTCCTGCCTCCAGGGCATACATATCGTCTGTGAGACATCCTGAAAGAGCTGCTCCAGTGCTTCAGAACTGCAGGGCTGCCTTCCCCAGGGCCTGTGGTCCTCCCGACCCAATTTCTTCCTTCAGAGAAAAAGACTAGTCCCTGGAAGCCACGCCACCGCTCTTATTAGCCCGTAGGCAAATTCAACTTTTTTTTTTTAGGTTTTATTTAGGCAGTGCTTCCTGTTCTTTGCCAGTCTGATTTGACCCGGAAGTGGATGCTGAGTGGAATGAATGCATTCCTTGGTCCATCTGTGTCTTGCCCTGCTCCGACTCTGACAGGCTGGAGCACCTGCCTTTACCACAGTGGGACTTCATTTGTCCGAAGTGAGCTCCTGAATGGAAGTCTTCAAATGGGACTCTGGGAAGGCAAGCTTTTCAAATGCCTGAGGAGAAATGCCACCTACTTTTCTGTAGTCAGGAAGTGGGACTCGGAGCTGGGATTTCCCTCCCTTAGGGTATTCAGAAGTTCAGATAAAAAAAAAAACTGGATATGACTTTAGTACTTAACCTTTAGGAAAGATGTCTTCAATCTTTGACCAGAAGCTGGAGCAGAAATATCATGATTTGGACATGAAGTCCATATCCAAAGGCTCATGTTTGAGGAGATGGTCCCCAGCTAGTGGTTCCTATCATTGAGAGTCATTGGCTCACAAAAGTTCTGATACAATCCGTGCAGTAACTCACTGATGATCTACAACTCCAAGGTGTTATTATTGGGAGGTGGTGGACATGGGGGTGTGGTGGAGTTCAGGAAGTACATCACAGTTTGCATGTTCCGAAAGACAGACCTTGACCCTGTTCCTTTGGTGTCTTTGTTTCCTACCCACCACAAAGTGAGCAAGCATGCACCTCTGTTGTGGGTTGTTATTATTATTTTACCTTTCTGAATGGTTTAACTCATTTGAGATACAAAATCCCAACTGGATATTTATGGACTATCTAATATGTATGCTATCTTATGGCCTGTTGTACGGTGAGGACTAGGGTTTCAATGAAACAAACATTACTTTCCCTCTCCCAAATAAACCCTATAAATCCACCAAGAACACAATATATAGAGAAGTGAAGCCATCCACAGATAATACGTAAAGCAATGTGCCAACTGTGGGTGGGATCATGTAACACGTGGCCATTTGATCTGGACTTCTTATTTTCAAGGTCATCCACATTGTTGCAGACATATTGTAAGGGATATTTGATTTGCTTCCACTTTCTGGCTTTGTGAGGGATGCTGCCATAACCATGCATCAACAAGTTCCAGAGTGTGTATGTTTTCAGTTCCCTTGGGAGTGGAATGGCAGGGTCAAGGAAGAACTCTATAATTCAGATCTTTGACAAACCATTAGATGTCTATATAAGGCAACTGCATTATTTTACATTCCAACTAATGTGCAAAGGTTATAATTTCTCTATGTCTCTGTCAATGTTTAACATTCTCCACTTTTTTTTAAAACCATAGCAGTGCCAATGTTGGTGTGCAATGGGATCTCATTGTGTTTTCTACTTACATCCCCCTAATAGCCAGTGATGTTGAATATCATTTGTGGGCTTTGAAGCCTTTCAACAGCTGATAATTTTGTGAATCTTCCAAAGGAAACAGAGTCACAGGTCTTGAGCACACCCCCTGCAATCAACTCATAAAGAGCAAATTGCCCCACCCACCCACCCACCCCAAGCACCACACACTGACCAAAGCCTGCTGGATCTTACAAAGTGAGTTTGATAAACATTTTTAGGATTTTTTTTTTTTTTTGCAAATTTTGCTGAAAATAAGAACATTTTAACTCTTGACTGTTTCACATGGAATTTTTATAGCATTGGTGACCTGAGATAAAATAGAAAATGAGAGACAAATTAACCTCATTAAATTATAAAAATTTGGTTGTTTCAAGAGAAGAAACAGGAAGTTGGGCACAGTGGCCAAGTGTTACAGGGTCGCATGGGGCTGCCTTCTCTGGCTGATGTGGTTCAGACAAAGCTGAGCCATGGCTCTAGCTTGACAGGGTGCCCTGGGCTCCCAGAAGTAATTGCGTGGGGTCACTCCAGTCCTAGTGTTTTTCCACCCTTATATTAATGAGGTCTTTAGTGACCCTTTGTAAGCTGATCTTGGTTGTCAACATGATTGAATCTTGAATCAACTAAGAGACATGTGTCTCAGTGGGTTTGCAAGGATATTTCCTGGAAGGTATAACAGAAGGGGAAGAACTCCCAACCATGGGCAGCCCCTTCCTCCCAGCAGCAGCCCAGAGGTCTGAACCTGCCTTCACTCTCTGCTGGCAAATACATCTCCCCTGCTGCTTCACCCATCACCGACATCTGGACACCAGAGTCTAGGTTCTTTAGACTGAAGAGCCACAGCTGTCCAGGAATCCTCTAGGCCTTCAGCACCAGATTGGGATCTCTGAGGATCCCAGCTTCATAAATAGTGCAGCTGTGGGATTCTAGCATGCAGATGGCCACTGTTGGACTACCCAGATCTAATCGTGTGAGCCAATCTGATCAAACCTCCACCCCCACCTAACCTGCGTGTGTGTGTGAGAGAGGCCTCTAGAGAAGTGTTTCTTAACCTATGGGTCATGCCCCCCACAGGAGTCACATCAGATTCATAATGGTTGCAAAATTACACTTATGATGTAGCAAAGAAATAATTTTATACTTGGGGCTGCTACAGCATGAGGAACTGTATTAAAGGGTCACAGCATTAGAAAGGTTGAGAACCACTGCTCTAGAGAATACATAAGCTGGACAGACCAGGTGCCAGGGTCTCCCACTGTTCACTTGCCCATTGTCCCAGTCTCTTCTCCGCAGCACCCTCCCTCTGTGGACATTCTCCAACTGGACATTGAAGCTGGCCTCTATTGAGCACACCATGATCTTACTGATCCAGGCCCTTGGAGACCAGACCCTTCTCTGACCTCTTGAGTGTCCTTCCTGGCCCTGCTGTATGATCCTGGTCCCCAGGGGTCTTCCTGTAGCCTCTCCTTTATTTCGCAACCCTCCTTATTCCGCTGGTTACCAGCCCCACACACTAGTCATGGCCTCTCAGTTTACTCTGTCAGAAGCCTTTCAAGTTTTATCCTCAGCACAATTCCAATGTGTGCTCTTCTTCTCCTACACCCCAAACCATGATATAGGATGATGTTCTCAATAAAGAGAGGGGGATGGAAGGGAATCATTCAGGACTCCCATATTTTAAGGCCACATCCTTATCTGACTCAGTTTACATACGCCGCCATCCACTCAACTTCTCTTTGTGAGGAATCAGACTTGAATTCACTCGTCTGTGTGTTCCACTGTCCCTTTTAATATCTCTAGGTCTCTTCAAGGAATTAGCACAGCTGGCCTGCCGGGTGACTCAAGCCACCCTTTCTGACTCAATCCTTGAGTCAGCATCACATAATGTCTTCTCATGCTTATCAAGGAAAGAAAAAGGTTTAGACTCTTCCTCAGTCTAAATGGGAGCAAAGTCCCCCTGGATGGGGAAAGAGACTTTGAGGCAGGTTGGGAACATTTTAAGGCCTGCATTTCTTATCTAAAGCAAATTTAAAAGTTCTTTTTCCCCTTTGATTATTGATAACAAAATAGATATTTAGATCAATAAAAAAAATGGAAATTGACAGGCCTCCATTTACGTGGTCAGTTTCCTTTTGACAAAGGTTTTAAGAAAACCCAGTGTAGAAAAAAATACAGTCTTCAACAACTGAGGCTGGAGGGAGTTGGTAGCTACATTCAACAAACCAGCAAACTCCCAGTCCTTGCTTTACACCAAGGAGATAAATGAATTCAAAACAGATCATGGCTTTTTTATATAAATGAATTCAAAAAAGATTTTGGCTTCTTTATATAAAAAGCCAAAACTTAAAACTCCTAGAAGGAAATATAAGAGAAAATTTTAGTGACCTTGAATTTGGCACTGCTAATTTTTTTAATAGATAAAGTATAAATAATTAAAGAAAAACCTCTTGGTTTGGGGAGATGACTCAGTTGGTATGTGTTTATTGTGAAATCATAATTCCTGGCACTTGGGTTTTAAAAAGAAAGCTATGCGGAGCCAGAAGCAGCCGCCGGCATGGACGTGTTTCTCATGATCGGGCGCCACAAGACCACCATCTTCACGGACGCCAAGGAGTTGAGTACCGTGTTCGAGCTGAAAAGAATCGTGGAAGGCATCCTCAAGCGGCCGCCGGACGAGCAGCGGCTGTACAAGGATGACTAACTCCTTGATGACGGAAAAACTCTGGGCAAGTGTGGCGTCACTAGCCAGACAGCACGGCCACAGGCCCCAGCTGCAGTGGGCTTGGCTTTCTGAGCAGATGATGCCTTTGAAGCCCTGAGCACTGAGCCCTTCTCCAGCCCTCCAGAGCTTCCAGACATGATGAAGCCACAGGATTCTGGAGGCAGTGCCAATGAACAAGCTGTGCAGTGAGGGCCCCAGCCCATCCCCCCTAGAGACCCATTTCCTCAATAAAGATTTGGCTGTCCAAAAAAAAAAAAAAAAAAAAAGAAAGCTATGCATGGTAGTATGTGCTAATACTCCCAGAGCTGAGAAGACCAGATAGGTGGACCCCACAGAACTCACTGGCTAGCCAGCCTCCATTCGTCAGTAAGCTTCAGATCTCAAGAAAGACCTATCATCTTCAAAGTCAAGGTGAATGATAACTGAGGAATAAGACCCAAGACTCTGAACTCTACATGCATGAGCATACACCTGCACACACATGCGCCTGTACACACAAACACATGCACCTACCCACACATGCACCTGCACACACAAACACATGCACCTACCCACACATGCACCTGCACACACAAACACATGCAC
>PVIH01001128.1:161022-216384 GCA_004025045.1 Sigmodon hispidus | reverse complement strand
TTATAACAAAAAATTAAACTCTTACTTTTCAAAAGATTCCTAGGAGAATGGAAGAGAAAGCCCCACAAGTGAGAGAAAGTATTTGCAAAGCATCATCTATAACCAAATTACCCAGAAATAATTTAAAGAAAACAAACAAAATAATCTTTTTGAACTGGCAAAAGACCTGAACAGACATTTCATCAGAGAATATCTAGAGCTGCGGAACAAGTACATGGAAGGAGACCCAACATCGCTGTCACTAGGCAATTGCTATGACGACCACAAGCAAGGGTCCATTCCACCAGTGTGGGTGCCCACTTATGAGACTTACAAGGGTTCTGCAAAGATCTGGGAACAGCTAATGGGGATGGAAATTGGAATGAGCACTTTAAAGAGTATGTTTCAGTTTTTAAAAATTAAAAGGAAGGCCAGTGAGATGGCTCAGTTGGTGATGGTACCTACTGCTGAGCCTGTCACCCTGAGATTCATCTCCACGACCCACCTGGTGGAAAAAGAGGCAACACTCAGAAGACATCCTCTCACCCCCAAATGCACATCCTGGCGCCGTTCTACACACACCAAATAAATAGATGGGATTTTTACAAGCTTGAAAGGTGTCTAGCAAGTGACTTTATCGTTCTTGGTTATTTCCCCCCGTCAAAGAAATGAAATCACATATTTACACGGAATTGTACTCAAGAATCCACACTCACTTTGTTTGTATTGTCAAAAACTGAAAACCACCCAAATGCACCCTAGCCAGCAAATGGATTAGCAAATTGCCACTTGGTCACACAGAAGCCATTATGGAAAAGCAGGGCAGCGTGACTAAACCTCAAAGATAATTACAATGAGTTAAAATGGAATACATGTGCTCTGCCTTTAGTTACAGAAAATTCTACAAAGTGTAGTTAGCCTACAGTAATAAAGCAGCCTGTGGCAATCACAAAGGGGCACAAGGAAACTTGGGATGATGACTGTATTTATTTTCTTTTACTTTATTTTTTGTGACAGTTTCTTGCTATGTAGCTTTGGCTGTCCTGGAATTCACTATATAGTGTTGTAAAAAGTTTTGCCTGGACCATTCTCAGCCCTGCTTAGCCTCAAATAATCACATACATGCTTGTATTATTTTTATGCTGATTGACCTAGGATCTAGGCATATGACTTGCTAACTCCTTCATCTGAACTCAACCCATCTTATTCAGCCATGCGGCTCAGAACCTTTTCTCAGAGCAGCATTTCAGCTTCTTTTCTCTGCGTGGTCTCCTGGCATCTGTGTTGTCTCTCTTGTGACTCTGTGTCTGGCATCTGTCTCTGCTCTGAGATGTTCCCGAGTTTTCTTAGCCTGGTAGCCCTGCCCACACTTCCTGTCTGCCTTTAGCCAATCAGCTTTTATTAAACCCATAAACAGGATAAATATTTACAATGACAGGAAACAGCAACATAACATAATCCCACTATAATGCAGCCCAAGCTGGACTTGAACTCACCTGCCTCTGCCTCTGAGTACTAGACTAAAGATGTGCTCCATCACACACAGCCTTTTGTTTACGTTTTAAAATGTGACAGTATTTTGAGGTTTATAAAGATGGCAAACTTCTCAAACATAGACTTCAGTTCTGTAGCACTTCTTATGCTCCAACTATTCATCAGTTGAGCTATCAGAAAGCAAGTCTTTGTCTTCAGGAGGCATCCACTGCATGTTTACAAATGAAACTACTCAAGAACTGAAATTTGTGTCAAGATGATGCAGTGTGGGATGAAACTGGGTGTGACCTTGACACAAGAGAGAGAAAGAAGAGGGCTCATCTGGGGACAAATGCTAAGGCTGGGTTCCCTCCCCATGTGTTTAAAATGCTATATTTAAATGGCAGTATGACTAGACATGGCAGGACACATCTGACAGTACACATCTTAGGATGCTAAAACTTAGGAGTTGGACAGTTTGTCCTTTGTAGCCAGTTTAAGGTAGTCTGGGCTATATAGTCCTAAAAACCAAAAACAAAATAAATGCAATGCACACATGTACACACACACACATACTCACACACACACACACACCCCAAAGTAATAAAAAAAAAGATGATACCAGTGAACAGTGAGAATCCTGGTTACCTCCATTATCTCTCCAGCTTTGATTTAGTTCAATAAAAATGCATACAAGTGATAGAGTCCATATGAGTTGGTTAAAATTGATGTGCAACAGAATCAATTAATAATTTATCAATGCAAGTTTTCTGGCAGGCTAGATTTTTTTCTCAAAGAAGGGACTCATGACAGGGGCTGGGAAGGAGACCTTCAATAGGAAAGCGTGAGATGAGCCCTGGGGCTACCCTGGAGCGGTGCTTTGTAGATGGGCAAAGCACATGTGCATCAAAGTAGCAAAATAATTGTGACATGTGAGCTGGGACTTAAAGGTGGACCCCAAAGTCCTCCTCCGCACACAGAGCGGCACTCTGTCTCATCCCCATCCCTGAGGCATCAACACTACGGAAAATTCTGAGTCTTGTTAGTGCTCGGAGCCAATCCCTCTAATGAATGCCTGTCCATAAACTTGTTGAATGTCTGCTGAATTCTCCCACTTTAGCTCCTCTGAGTATTTAACTGGCTGTGGGAGTTTGACAGCAGAGTGTAGATTTTGGTAGGCTGCCAGGGGTGCACGTAAGAGGGCACAGATACATTACAGCAAATGCAGTGTGAGAGTAGCCCAGGAAGGCAGTGAAGAAAGGCAGTGCCATTTGACGGATTACTTAAACCCACCTCTTTCCATGGACCACTTATTGGAGTCTTCCTCAGTGTCAAATTTATGCCACGTAGGGAAAGAGAGGCAACCTGGTGGCATCTGCAAAAATGGTTGTGTAAAGATCACGAAAACCCTTTCTTCTACAGAAATTATGAGAAAATAACAATGACAACCAGATTCAATATCCAAAAACTCTGGAAATTAGTCAAAGGCTTCTATCCATCCAGTAATGGTTTATTTGATGCAATGGCAGAATCCCACTAAAACCAGTGAGCTGTCCAGCATGCACCTTGCCTTGTCGCTCTTTCTAGTTCTTACTGAGCCTGAAAAAAACCAGAAGCCCCCAAGAGAAACCTGGCCTGATGGCTTCTGAGAGCCCCAACTGCAAGCCTGCCTTTATTTCATCTAACTTAAAATTTCCTCGGGGCTAAAAGCTGTTTCCTGTAGGGCATTTGTTAAAAAGACTCAGAAGGAATTGTTGAGCTCCATAGATGACAGAAGTGGAGGGTAACCGTTGGGGCAATAATAAACTAAGCGTATGCTAATGTAAAGGCTAGCAGGTGGGAGGCTGGGGCAGGAGGGTGGAGAGTTCAAGGTCTTCCTCTACTTGGTGAAGTTGAGATCAGCCTGGGCTACACAAGACCCTGCCCTTCATCCCCCTCCCAAAAAAATAAATATCACAAAGAAAAACTCAAAACATGATGATTTCAGGAGCAAGTCATATAGGATTTTTAAAGAATCATTAACATAACATTAAGAAACTCTTTCAAAATATAGCTTACATGGGACCACTTTTTCTTAGTCATTCTAGAAAGCTAGTATTATCCTGGAAAAAAAAAAACTAGTCTAGCTTAGTAACTCTTAAATTTAAAAATGAGTGAGAGCCCCAGATAGACATTCCTCTAGAGAAGATATTCAAATAACTAATACCACATTATTACTCATCAAATGAATGTTCATCAAAACCACAACAAAATGCCACCTCACACCCACAAAAAATGATTAAAATAAAAAAGACAGACAGTAATAGCAAGTGTCAATGAGGATGCAGAGCACATTGCTAGGAGGAATGTCAAATGAGTTTATTTTTGAAAATCATGAGAGGATCTCTCCGTGTGTTACACTGTTACTCCATGGGATCTATTATTCCACTCCCATTGTGATATTGAAGATAATTCAAAACATGTCTACCCCAAAATATGTGAACGAAAAGCTAGGTGGTGGTGGCACACACCTTTAATCCAAGCACTTGGGAGGCAGAGACAGTTGGGTCTCTGTGAGTTCAAGACCAGCCTGGTCTACAGAGTAAATTTGGGGACAACCAAGGCTACACAGAGAGACCCCCCGTCTCAAAACAACAAAACAGTGTGCACAAATGTGTACAGAATCATTATTTAATCAAATAAAGAGATCTATCAGTCTGCCTTAGAGACAGAACACACAGCTAATGACTATAACCAGCAACACCTCCGTGGGCTTTGTGGAGCCTGGGATTGTAATTCAAGTATCAGGGTTGCCTGGTGCACTCACTTGAATAAGGCTGCAGGGTGGTGTTAGATGTTATCTATCTCCTAAAAACCTGACATAACAATCTAGGGATTTGTTTTGTTTGCCTCCATGCTAGAGAAGTCCACACCACACAGACCCTGACAAGGTGGCTTTGATGAATCCACCTCTCTTCTTTATGCTTTAGCCGATGTCGATGCTTCCACATTATGGGTTCCGGGATGTCTTGTCCTTTAATTATAAAGTTAGTAGGACATGTATTCTGAGCAGATGTTGGTGGAGTCTCTAATCATTTCCACTGGCAATCCCTTTAAAGCTAGACTCTGTGAGTTGCCACTATTCTACAGGCATGGAAGGCAAACAGCTCTTCCCACAAACAAACAAACAAAACATCTAAGCACCTCTTGTGTGTCTAGATAAGGATTTGTGGAAAGGACAGAATCAAAGAGCTGTGAGGTTCTTAAGGTCACAGGGACAGACTTCTTCAGTGTGTGCAGCGAACTGAGTAAAGTGATGCAGTCATGTACCCAAGCTTGCTCGGAACAGTTGCTGCTCAAGAAAGGTTGGCTCTGGTGGCAACGGGGAGAAGCAGAGTGACTGCTTGCAACAAAGGCCTAGAGACTATTTTGTAGAAATCACAGAGGCCATCTGGCCTTGGATCAAAGCCTGATGTGGATCTGGGACAGCATATCCAAGGAAAGACATCAACAGTGTGGCAGCTTCAGGAAGGGCCTGGTTGAGGCCAGAGAATCCTGGTAGAGCAAATGCCTCCCAAGAAGACGTGATTCTCAGAATTCTAATGGTCTCTCCCATGAAATGGAGATAGTTATCCTTCTGTCTTACAAGAGGTTCTGAGTAGTTTTTCATATATAAAAGGGACCCCCAGTGAAAGGATGGTGCTGGTGTAACTGATGAGGAGCTAGTAATGTTGGTGATGGTGGCGGAAGCTGCCGATGGCCATGACATTAGTAATGATGGTAGTGACGGTGATTACGTTGGTGGTGGAATTGATGTTGATGGCAATGGTGGCAGTGATGAGAATGATGCTGATAGAGGTGGTGTAGTGGCGGTGGCGTGTTGCTGATAATGATGGTGAAGGTGGTAGAGGTGATGAAGTGATGTCTCAGTGAAGACTTTATGAGACTCCTGTAGGACCATCAGCCTGCTGCACTGGGCCAATGTTTCCAGTAAAATGAATCAATTTAAGTAGCATCTAGGGCTACACACCTAGGCTGTATGTAGACAGAGAAGCTACAGAGAAATTCATGAAGCAGAACTGAAAGACAGTGTCTTAGTGGGAAAGGAGACTTAGAAAGAAAAGTAGATAAGATCTCCAAAGAGAAATACATTTGAAAAGAAGAATGATATTTAGTGAAAAACCCCTAACCTCAGCACCTTTGGAGTATTATAAGACCCTGTCCTTGGTCACCACTGCTATCTGTAAAGTCTATGTAGCTTCCTAAGAGCTTTAGAGAAATGGACTCTTTTGGTTGTCTTTGAATGGAACATATGACAGGGCTATAGAGATCAGAGACAAGATGGCGTCTGTGAGGTTCTTCAGTCTGCCTGAAGACAACACTAGCTTTTCACATGCGTGATAAGTACCTGAGTTCAAGTCCTCACAATTTTCAGCTGAGTGAGCCCCCTCCCAGCCCCCTCCCCAACCCACTCCCCCTTTAGTTATATTCTGCCTTTGTTGATTTCATTTTGTTCTGATGTCAATTTGTGTGTGTGTGTGTGTGTGTGTGTGTGTATGATGATGATGATGATGATGATGATGTTTCTACCATGTAGGGTAGGATAAAGTGCTGCAACCTGGGTCCATAGCTGCATGGTATAAAAGGGTTGTGACCTCTTTTGGTATATAACACAGCAGAACACCGATGAACATAATCCTCCTGATATGTCTATCAATTCTTTGATTGCTGCTGACTGTCTACTTTGTTTTTGCTTTTTTTCATTCAACTGAATAGAGCCTGAATGACCATCCTGGGTGAGCCTCTTTGGTAGACACATGTTTTCATTTCATGTGAGAAAACCCCTAGAAGTGACACTGTGAGTCACAGGGTACTATTTATCTGCTTGTCTTGGAAGTTGCCACATCCTTACTAATATTTGTACACGTCAGTAATTTTAATTTTAGGTAGGAGTATTGTGGGATGTCACTGTGGGTTTAGTTTTCATTTCCCCTGAGCTCTAATGAATATCTTTAAAGTCCCTGGTGGCCATTTGCATGGTGTGTGTGTGTGTGTGTGTGTGTGTGTGTGTGTGTGTGTGTGTGTGCAGTATCCAAATATTTCATTCATTTATTTATTTGATTACTCACTTATTTTCACAATACTGAAGTTGAACCCTCAGCCCTATCCTTTTGAGGTTTAGTTATTTATTTTTAAATTTAATGAGTGTTATAGTGCATGTAATCTGTGTATCTTGTTCCTGCCAAGCACTTGAAGTGGCCAGAAAAGAGCATTAGATCCCCTAGAAATCGAGTTACAGGCTGTTGGGTGTTGAGCGCCATATGGGTGCTGGGAACTGAACCTGAGTCCAGTGGAAAATCAGCCAGTGCTCTTAACTCTGACCCATCTCTCCAGTCACTTAGTGATGTCCTTTACCAGCAGATGCTTTCAGTTTGGTTAGAGATGTCTTCAATGAGTAGCACTTTCTGTGATCTACCCAAAATTTGTTTATCCCCAAACTACGAAAATATTGTCTTGCATTTTTCTCTAAATGTTTTATGGTTTGTATTTCTGGATCTGTGGCACATTCCAAGTTAATTTTTGCATATAATGAGGAAAAAATGGTAAGGTATCTTGTTTGTTTCCAAATATGCACCCAACTAAGGCAGCACCATTTTTTGAAAAGAATATTTTTCCCATAAATTGTTTTGACTTTTTTGCCGAAATCCAAATGACTCTGTAAGTATGAACCATCACTTGCTCTTGGATCATTTCTATTGTTTTGGGTCTTTTGTTTGTTTTGTTTTGTTATCTGTTTTGTCAACCTTTGCAGATCACCATCACACTGCCTGTTACCCTGTCTACTCCATCCCGTCACATAACCTTTTGCTTTATTGATTTGCTGTGTTTCTGTTCTGATGTTACTCAGTTTCATTCCATTCCAACTGTTGCTCTCGTCTACTTTCTGTTTCTTCCTCCCTCCCTCCCTTCCTTCCGTTTGCTCTGACTCATAAAGAGGACCCTTGCAGCTCATGATACCATTGAAGGCCAAGCCAATGCCAGGGGTCTAGGCTGCCATCTGGGGCCATGTTGGTGTCTAATGCCACACTGTTGTGGGAGCCATGCCAATCTGAGTGGCCTGCACTGCCACCTGAGGCCATGGTGTCCTGGGCCCAAGCTGCTGCCGTTGGCCATGTCTGGGTCCATGGCTCAGCATCAGTCGGGATCTGGATTGATGTCTATGGCTCCGGTTGCCACTAGGAACTGTGTGGAGGCCCAGGAGTCTGAACAGCCACCTTAGACCACGCCAGTAGTGTCTGAGGACCTTGATGCTGCCACCAGGGCCATACTGATCTGAGTGGCTTGTGAGAGCTGCAAGCTGCTGCCAAGGACCATGTCTGGGTCCATGTTTCTGCTGCAGCTGGGACCTGTAATACTGTTTATGACCCATGTTACCACAAGGGGTAATAAAAACTGAAATCCAAGGGCTGTGCAATTCCGACTGGCCCTTCACTAACCCTGGGATAACTGGTCCTGCCCTGTGCTGGACACTGCAGCAGAAGCACTGCCCCTCCCTCCATGGGAGAGTTGGCCCTGCTCCTCACCTTCAGGGGGCAGTCCCAGTGGCCTGAACTGACCGGCTCAGCTACCACCCAGACCTTGTGTTGGCCTACCCTAACTTCTATCTCATCTTTGACCTTCTGGAGTGCGTGAAGGGACTGTCCCGTAGAATGATAACCGCAGGGCAGCAGGCTATCCTAGAGGAGTTTTGATGCAGGGCCAGTGATGATGGGATGCCAGAGGCCTTGAACCAGACCACATTGCAATGAATGTTGTTCAGGTTGGGTTCATTGGACAGAAGGGTATATGACTGACATACCACCGCTCCCGATGCCTCTAGAGTAAATAAAGAGGTGTTGGGAAGCAGAGGAACCAGGTGTTTGGTTGTTTGGTTGTTTTTTGTTGTATTTTTAAAATTAATTTTCCAAAGGGGGCTTCTTTTGGGACTGTATGCTGCAGAAGTAAGAGTTGGATATGGAAGGACTGGGAGGTAAGCAGGATTGGTTGTATGATTTCAAAGAATCCTTGAAACCTACCTTTTTTTGTGTGTAAAATTACAAATTTTCTTGAGAACATTTTTTTTTTACCACAGTTATACATTTTGATGTTTTGTTTCCATAACCATCCTGTTCAAAGTCTGACTTCCTTCTGGCTTCTTGTGAAGCAGGGTTACTTAGAAGTGTTTGCTGTTGGCCTCCAAATACGTGCATTTGCTTAATTTGTTTAATTCCATTGCAGCCAACAAAAACTCACTACACCACTGTAACCTTTCAACTTCCTGGGACTTACTTTATGGATTCATTAGCAATCTATCTTTTAATTGATACCATATAATTTTTAATTGATACATAACAATTACATGTATTTTGGGGTGCAGAATATTTCATCCATGCAAACAATGTTGAATTGCTCCCATGAGAGAAATTGATATATTTATTATCTCTAACATATTACCTCTTTTTTTGTTATGGTCCTTCGGAGTTCTCTCTCCAAGCCATTTTGCAATATACAGCTGAGTGTTTCCAACTGCAGTTTAGACTGCTGAGCTGGAGAGCAGCGGGGGAGGGGGGGGGAGGGGGGGGCGCTAGCTCTCATATTGGCCCTCTCCCCCGCCCCATGGCGGCTCTGGTCTGCTAACTGTTAATCTGTGAGATCAACTGTTTCAGAGTCTCTCTATAAGTGAGAGCATACAGTAATGATCTTTTCTCCTTTTACATTTACTGAGTTATTTGTGTTTGTGCAAATGCATGCGCCTCAGTGTGTGTGTGGCCATCTGAAGACAGCAGGCACGAGACTTCTTTTCTTCCACCATGTGGGTTCTAGAGATCTAACTCAGCTCATCAGGGCTGGTGGCAAGTGTCTACTTTCTGCACTAGCTCATGGGCCCCAGTATTGTCTTTCTGATCTATTCCACTTAAGGCAATGCCTTCTTGACAAAGGAGAGCATGTTGCTCTCCCTAAATGCCCATTAGGTCAAGACATTGGTGGTTTTATGCAAATACAGATACCACTGCTGATTGCAGGTCCAGGTTTCTATTAATGATCGGTAACAGATACTAACATTTTAAAATAGGATTGTTGGATTTCTCCATTTCTTTGACTTGTATCATTTTTGCTTTGTGTATTTTGAAGTTCTGTTCTCGGCACCTACAAACCTGTGATGGTCTTCTCCCAGACGAGCTGATGATCATGGTGCATTTCCTTCCCTCCTCACCTGGGATTTACCTCCATCTGAGATCTCCACAGCCCGTCCAGCATTCTCATGCTGTTTTCATAATACTTACTTTTTAAACTCACTTTTTTTTTAACATTTCTGTTGCACATCCTCCAGAGACCTTTCCTTTTGAACCTGGACAGTCTTCTCTGGCTGCTCTTTTGCCGTCTGGACATTTCGCTTAGCAAGCCTGTTTGTGGCTAGGTTTTCAGAGGCAGTTCTTCTGTTCCACGGTCACCTGCTGCTGTCCTCAGTCTCTAGTGTTTGTTCTCGGCTCCTCCTTTTCTGCATGCTTGTAACATTATTTTAGCATATTATTTCCTAATATATCTACTGACCCTTCAGCCAGCTTCTTTGGGCATGTTATTGATTACATAGAGATTATAATGTGTGCCTTATACTTTGTCCAGTTAAAATTGTGTTGCTTCATGTCAAGTGTAGAAACCTCAGGATCACATAGATCCATTTACCCCATTTATTTTATGTTAAAATTTTTACATGTGCTGGGCAGTAGTGGTTCATACCTTTAATCCAGCATTCAGGAAACAGAGGCAGATTGATCAGTGTGAGCCTGAGGTCAGCCTGGTCTACAGAGTAAGTTCCAGGACAGCCAGGGCTGTTACACAGAGAAATCCTGCCTCAAAAAATTCATATGCATTATATATACACATAATATAATTTTCTTTAATCATATATATTTAAATTTAAAATGTTTTTATGTTTGTCCAAAAATTTACTATTTTAATGGCATTACTTCCTTTCAGCCTAAAGAAACCTCAATCTTAATTCTTTTTTAAAGAAATTATTATGTATATGAGTTTTTGTCTGCATGTATTTTACATTTTTCTCTGTGTTTGGCCTCCAGTGTTAATGAAGGTCATTGTCTTCATAGAAGTAATATCTATTTGGGTTTATCTTTACCAGTTGGTTACAAGGTTTCTGAGAACCAAATTTGGGTCCTCTGCAAGAGCAACCTATACTCTTAACTGCAGAGCCTTCTCGCCAGCCCCCTCAGTGTGTTTCCCCAGACCCTGAATTGTCTTTGGAGTCACAGAGTACCTCCTCAGACAATGGATCTTTAAAAAGCAGAGCACAACTTCTTTTTTTAAAAAAAAAAAACTTTATTTATTTATTTGCCTTGGTGTTTGCCTGGAACTGGAACTACAGACAGTTGTTAGCTGCCATGTGGGTGCTGGGAATCAAACCCGGGTCCTCCGGAAGAGCAGACAGTGCTCTTAACCGCTGAGCCATCTCTCTAGCCCCCAGAGCACAACTTCTATCCTGCCCTTTTTTTCTCATTTTTCTTTAAAGTTTATTCAAAACAATCTTCAAATTCACTGAGGTGGCTGACCACGTCCATGCCCAAAGCCTCCTCTAAACTGGAATTCAGTTGCAGAGCCAGCCCCGGCCTCAGCTTTCTTGTCAGCACCAGGTGGCACAGCGCTCTTTCTGTAGGTGTCTCTGTCTGCCTCCCCTCTTGTGAATCTTGCAGGTCGCTCACCCTCTGGACCTTTGGGCCGAGGCCTGCCAGTTTCAGGATGGCTCAATCTGGAGGTAGGTGGAGGTAATCATGAAGATACTGGATGCCCTCATTAATAAGATACCAGTAAAAGTGTTTCCAGGCAAACTGCTCCTTCACATAGCCTCGAGACTTGAGAGACTGCATAGCCTTCATCACATGAAGGTTGGGCACGTTCTTGTCTGCCAGCTCGGGATGCTGGGCATATGGACATCCTTCTTGGCAACCATCACTCCTTCCTTAAAAAGGAGCTCATAGATGGCAATCCGGTTCTTCTTGGGCATCAACATCGTGGCGGCTGCAGGGTCCGAGATGGAGGCTGGAAAAGGCTATCCTGCCCTTTTTAATCTGCAGAGATATCAGAAAGAATGATCTCAGATAGACCCAGAAAGGATGCATAGATATAATATGATGTATGAATGCAGAACTCTTTGGATTCTTTTAAACATCCAAAGTGGAACAGAGACTATTCTATTGTCCATGTTCCATTTCCAAGGGCATACCTGGAAGATAAGTGCATCTACCTGATGGCTTTCTAGGAGAGGGGATTGTCTCACTTCCCTTCCCCAACCACTGGATCTTAGCTGCAGGATGGGCCCTCCATCCTCAGAGCCCAACTGTAGTACAGGGGGAAAGATGAGAAGCTATCAAAAATAGGGTTTGAGCTGTGCTCTGAGATCTGGATGTGAGGTTTTTACAGTGTACTTGGTTGGAATGTTCAGCCACTTGCTACAAGACACATTGGTCCACAAAGACCATCAGGAATGTTGATGTTTCTGGAAGCTCCAGTCTGGTTCCTTCCAGATAGGACAAACACAATAGGCATGGTCCCGGAAGAGCTACTTCATTTCTTGGTAAAGGAGTTGCTAGAGAGCTCTAAGGGCACACAAATAACTGGAGCATAAAGAAAACAGTAAACCATTTGAGGAATAGAGAAGTATGTTCTCAAAAGTGACAGCAGACCAGGGTTGTGGTTCAACAAGGGGCTTTCACACTGTTTCTGTTGTTGTTTCAGTTTTAGCCTCAGAAGGATGCTCACTCTAGCAGGACTGTGGCTTCACTGTTAGCACAGACTCTAGACCCCAGCGTGGATAGAAAGAAAGGACCCACCTTAATCAGCCTTGGAATTCCCTCATAGGAGCCCTGCTTTGGGAGAAAAGTATCACTCTTTAGAAGCTTCAAGAAAACTGTCTATTGCTTATGATGCCCATTTTTAAACTTCAAATTTCCATGCATCAAGACTTCAAGACTTGAGATGGACACTGAGACCCAGCTTGATGCTTAACGCAGATGATGTAGGTGCTGGAACCATTGAAGGGAGCTCTGGGCCTGTAGGAACAGCCAGAGGAAAAAGGCTCAGCTCTTGCTAGGTCCATAACTGTTGCTTTCTTGTCCTCTTTACACTGAACCACATCAGCATTCTACCTCATGCTGTTGACACCATTCTCTGCATGTCTGACTATGTCTGATGCTTGTAGCTTGTAGATGGAAGCCATCCTCAGAAGAAGAAGGGATCAGAGACAATCCCTAAAATGTGTTCAGTAAGATGTTGCTCCTCCCTTGGGTTCTTTTGCATACAAATCCACCTGTATCTGTGGGATGCAGGATCTGAGGGACAATGAGATATGACTTGAGGTGACTCTTATTGTCCTCCCTGACCAGAGAACGTGTCAGTAGTGATGATGTGATAACTTCATTGGAGAAGCCAATTTGGCCGAAGTTCTTCATTTTGAAAATAAAGAAGCAATGCACTTTTCTCACATCTGGTGTCCTCCTTCCCCTTCCAATGGGAACTCCAGAACTAAGAGAAAGTAAGTTGGGTTTTTTTTTTTGGAGGGGGGGAGTGGGTAATGGGACAGTGATAGAAAGGAGGCTGGATTTCACTAGCCTAGCCATTAGTCTTCGAATTCATGGAAAACAAGCAAAGAGAAGAGGGGAGAAAAGGATTAAAAGGCAGATTTGTCAGTTTTTGCTTCCAGGTGCCGTGGGCACAACCATCCTGCCGTCCTGCCCCTTCTGGCACACATCTGCATGCTGGTCCCACAGTTTTTTTCTGGTACCTGTCTGACAGCCCATCTCATAGCCAGGTAGCCACAAACCTGTCAGGAAGTCACTTTCTTTTTTTTTTTTAAGATTTTT
Organism: Sigmodon hispidus; assembly: GCA_004025045.1. Classification (NCBI taxonomy): domain Eukaryota; kingdom Metazoa; phylum Chordata; class Mammalia; order Rodentia; family Cricetidae; genus Sigmodon; species Sigmodon hispidus. The sequence goes on along the minus strand of PVIH01001128.1, from coordinate 203,041 downwards.
TTTTAAAACACTTTTATTTATTTATTTGCCTTGCTGTTTTGCCTGGAACTGGAACTACAGACAGTTGTTAGCTGCCATGTGGGTGCTGGGAATCGAACCCGGGTCCTCTGGAAGAGCAGACGGTGCTCTTAACCGCTGAGCCATCTCTCCAGCCCCCAGGAAGTCACTTTCATATTTTGCTGTATACCTGCCTCAGGGCCGCTATAATCACAATTATAGAGGCACTTCAGGGTGGCTGATGACAAGGGTGGGGTTTATTCTGAAGCCTGGTACATCACAGTCTCTGCCAGGGGTCTACTCAGCCCCTTGTATTTAGCGATGCTCTCACAAGACCACCAAAAGGTTCCAGAGAACGCGGGGATGGGTCTAATTAGATAACTTGGGAGCTTTCTATTTCTAGAGTAGAGGTATGATATTGCTGGTTTTGGGATAATTGTATACATACATGGCTTTCTTCATGAGAAAATGTGTAAAGTAGAATGTTGACCAACTATTAGGAATCTAGAGAGAAGAATTAAGTATTTATTTAACTCAAGCTGTAAATTCACAAACAGATTTCAAAATCTGAAAAGCTAAGGAGATCGTTATGTCAGCAAAGTGCTTGCTGGGAAATCATGAAGACCTGAGTTCAATCCCATAATCCATGTAAAAGAACTATGCATGGTGGCACACGCCTGTTGTCTCAGTGCTGGGGAGGTGGATAGCAGGAGCTCCCTAGGACTTGTTGGCTGACCAACCAGCCTCACCTATGGAGCAGGCTCTAGGCAGGTAAGGGGTCCTATCTAGGGTGCCTAGATGAAGAGCATCAGGCAATTAATGACTTTAGAGAGACGGAGAATTTGTCTTCCTCAGGGATGAACATCTTGATAGGTTGTCCAATGGTCAGCCCTAAAAACATATATATGAGCATCACTAAATGGACTCAGTTGGTTCTGTGTGTGTGTGTGTGTGTGTAACAATAATAAAGAAAATGAGATCAGAAATTTGAGAGGGAGTAGAGGGAAATACAGGAGGGATTGAAAGGAGAAGGATGGGGTGAAACAATGTAAATACAGCACGCATATATAAAAGTAAAAAAAAAAATAAAAAACAAAACAAAAAACCCCACAGGGTGAATAATATTGAGTAGTGACATGTGAAGTTTTCCTCTTATCTTTACATGAACATGTACACATGAGCCATGCATGCTCACACACAAACATGTATGTGAATACACACATACACACAATAAAATAAGCTAAAACATGAGTTTGGAAACCATGAATTTTGCCGCCTATGCTCTTTGATGTCTCAGTGTCTATGTTACCGTTATGTCCTGTTAGATCAGTGGTTCTCAACCTGTGACTTGCGATCCCTTTGTGGGTTGAATGACTCTTTACAGGGGTCAACTACAACTACCGGGAAACACAGATATTTATATTATGATTCATAACAGTAGCAAAATTATACTTATGAATTAGCAACGAAAATCATTTTATGGGTGGGGGTTCCTACAACACAAGGATCTGTATTAAAGGGCTGCAGCATTAGGAAGATTGAGGACCTCTGCTCTAGATTTTTGTTATAGTTTGTTCACAAATACCTTACTGTGGCCCTGACTGCATCATTTAAGATGGAGGGACCCTGGGGGGAGGGTGGGGGACATAGTCCAGGAAGAACAGGCCACTCACAGCTGCTGGCAGAGCTCTTGACTACCTACATTCTCTAGTAGTCTCTTTGGTGTGAATCTGCTGCTCTCACTGTATCTTGTAAAGAAAGTTCGAGAAGTCTGATGATCACATCCTATGTTGGAATTACCAGTCTGGGTTTTGCTGTTGCTTTGTCTTTTATGGCTGACCCTAACAAGTGCTCCTTTAGGGTATAGGAGCCAGCGGTTCTTTCCCAAGATAGAACTTTGTGGTTCATAATAAGTTGTTCAGAAACACTGAGCAAATAGTGTCTTGTAATATGAGAAGCTGGGTGAGGATTTGACTGTAGTATGGCTTTGCTTTGATAGTAAGACTTTAGAAGCAAAACAAACCATGCCTTTGGTTGGGGGAGATCTCCAAAGTTGTTGGGGGTAACCAGATAATGTACTGATATGCTCACTGTGACATCCAGCTAGAGACTTGGGGAGCCTGGGCCTCTAAAACCATATGCCCAGGCATGTCTGTGCAGCAGGGCTGGCCTCCAGGCAGGGACTCTGCAAGCTGAACCGGTAGATAGCTAGTTGTCCAAAATCTGAAAAGCCATGGACCACATGGATGAGTCTCAACTCCAGGTCTCCTGACTCAAAACCTCTTCCCAGGACTTGCCCTTCCCCATAAATATATGTGCCCTAAATTGTCACCAGATCTCAGGAAAGCACCAGCTCTGTCTGGGATAAACACCAGCCTCACTGCATACCCAGTCATTACCAGATCGCTGATTCTCGTCTAGGTCTTGTGGTTTCTTGGGTTTTTCTCTGGTGTTTCTCCCCCAAATCTTTCCCCCTTCCCTCTGATTACGCATATGTAAACAGTCAGCATGGTGGCCCACAAGCTGCAATCTGGGTTGGTCATCAGGTGCCGTCAGTTACCCATCAGGCCTCTGGCAGAGGCTATCCCCGGCTGCTCCGGCTGCTCCGGCTGCTTGCAGCTCTGTTCTCTCTCTATACTACCACACGCCTGTAGAAATATCTCTCAGAGGGTCTTGAGGGAGGAGACTTGAGGTTCTTCCCTTGGGCAAACAAGGGCTGGGTAGATGACATAATCCCTTTTAAATCTTAGAAAAACAGCCCTGTGGCTCTTGGCTCTCTTGGGCTCTCATTTGGGCTGCCTCACGACACTGGGCAGGAGGCCAGGGAACCCAAGCCCAGCCCAGAGACTCCAGCTCTCCAGGGAGCTCTAGCCTGGGCTGTCTGGTGTGGCCTGTTTCTTTCACACAAAAGCCAGTGCGTCCACAGAACTTCACCCTGAGACTGGTTGAGATCCTCCTGCCCTCCAGAGCCTGCAATTGCTTGAGCCTATACTGATGTCCATATCTCGTTTATTTTGACACACAGTTTGACTTGACTGCCTGATATCAGAGAGTGTGTAGGTTCTGCTCTGGCCTCAGAAAAAGGAAGTGCCAGGCTAAAAGCCTATTGCTCCAGCTCCTGTTGAAGAAAAGTGAGCTATGTTGAAGACAGATGGCATCAGACAAAATACTAAAGGATGTTGAATTAACAAAAAGTCTAAAAAAGGAGAAAAATCTCAAAATCCACCAGTGGAAAAACATCACTTTGTCTATCACCAGTGGAACACTATAGAGCCACCATGTGTACACAAAAGAATCGAAGACACTGTGAGCATCTCACTAGTTACTGTCACCAAAATGCCCAAGACAAACAACATGTGGGAGGTAAGTTTGAATTTGGCTCATGGTTTCTGAGGGCTGCAGTCCATCATTATGGGTGAGGTGTGGTTCAGTCACTGGTGGAGGGAGTGTGTGGAAGGGAATGTATTCACTTCACAATAGATCGGGGTGCAAAGAGATGACAAGGAGTTGGGGAGGAGGGGAAGAGAAAAGAGTGGAGTGAGGAGGAGGAAGATGGTGGAGAAAGAGGAAGTAAGAGCTGGAGAGAGGGAAGGGAGAAGAGAGAAAGGGAGAGAGTAAAGAAACCAGACTGTAAATTTCAAAAACCTGACCCAGCCAGTTAGTTCCCACCTCTGCAAAGTTCCAGAAGCTCCCCAAATAGCAGCACCAGCTGGAAACAGGTGTCTCACACAGCACAGGTGAGCCTGGGGGGGGGCAGTTCACACTCAAACCGTAGTAAGTGTCTGCACAAACCTTTAGAACAAGCAAAAGTCCTCCACTGAGAGGATCAGGACAGCAAGGATTGAAGAGCCTGGAAGGATGGTAGGGTCAGCACAGAGAGTTGTTGACGCTGTAGTGCACAGTGTGTGTGTGTGTGTGGGGGGTACAGGAGAGGGAAAGAGAGAAAGACAGAGAGAGACAGAGAGACAGAGAGAGAGAGAGAGAGAGAGAGAGAGAGAGAGAGAGAGAGAGAGTGAAAATACACCTAGCTCTCGCAAGTCCTAAGTGAGTGATACCTTTAGTTAAAAAGCTTAGAAATGCACAAAGAATTAGAAATTAAGAGAGGGAGGGCGAAGGAGATCTGAGATTCGGAGAGAACAGTCGGGTGTAAGGAAGCCTGGAGAGTGGTCAGTAGTGGGGCTACAGGACCTTGCAGAGGGACTCATACTCCGTGGTGGGAAGATCTTTGGGGGAGCGACAGGCTCTTAGGGCAGACAAGATAGGGCTTGGCTGGGGAAGGAGTGTGGTTTGAAGATTGGAAAGTGGCGTAGTGATGATGCACCAGAGTCGCCCTGGAGAGGCTGTGTCCCAAAGGGAGGCTGCCCAGGGTGAGTGTGTCATTCCTGAGGGAAGATACAGGACCTTGAAGAGATGCCTAGATTCAAAATTTCTGGGGACATAATTTTTTTTTTTTTTAATGAGAGATCAAAACTGAAAGTGAGAGGTGTTCAGAGCAAGAATCAGGTACCCAGGAAATTCCATTTTCATCATTTGCCAGCTATGTCTAGAAACTCAAGTGATAATGCAGAGAAAGAGAGAAGGTGAATTGGTCCAGGTTGAGAATTGTGGGAAAATACATGTGTCTCTCAGAAAGAATGAGTCCAGTCCTGCAAAGAGAGTACAAAAGTAGGCAATGGGAAAATTTTTGAATAATCTATGGCTCTAAATAGCCCAAACACAGTAAGTGATTTACGCTTACAGATTTAAGACACCCAGAAAAGCTCAAAGGAAGTCACTTCATAACTGCACTTATGCATATCACTCCAATCAAACTCCAGAAAATTAAGACAAAGGCTTTGCCTTAGAAACAGCAGTGGATTCAGCCACAGTGGTGATGGCACACACCTTTGATCCCAGAACTCAGGAGGCAGAAACAGGCAGATCTCTGTGAGTTGGAAGTCAGCCTGGTGTACAGAGCAAGTTCCAGGATGTCCAGGGCTACGCTGAGAAATCCTGTCTCTAAAAACCAACTAACTGATCAAATAAACAAAAAGAAACATCAATGAAAGAGAACCTGACACACAGAATCACCATGGAAAGCCCAGTCAGGTTCTCATCAGGAACTAGGGACTCTGGGAACAATGAAACATTATCTTTTTAAAACAATGTTTTTGATGGAGCTAGAGAAATGACTCAGTAGTTAAGAGCACTTGCAGCTCCTGCAGAGACCAGGTTCAGTTCCCATCATCAACATGATGGCTCATAAACATCAGTAACTCCAGTTCTTGGAGATCTGATGGCTTCTTCCAGCCTCCTTGGGCACTAAAAGGTACCCTGATATTAAGTTTCTCCTCTGGCACCAAGTCAAGCCAAATTAAAATAAAAGACCAGGTTTATTGGGCAAAACATTCCCGGGTGACCTTTCTGTTTCCCCCACCCCCGCCCCGCCCCACCTGGAGATGAGATGGAAAAAGGAGAAGTATCACGTGGCCCCTTTCTAGAAGGAAGTTTAAATACTCTGTAGGCAAAATCTAGAGGAGGAGCCATCACTTGGTGGACTTTATGAAAGGGGCGGGGTTTGGAATGGGGGGTGAAGTCAAAACAGCTTCCAGTTCAACAAACATGTTTTACACATAGTGTATATATATATATATATATATATGCATATATGCAGGCAAAACACTCCTACACATAAAATCAGTTAATCTTTAAAAATTAACTATATTTTGAGACAGTTACAAATTCATATGAAACTCATAACATATCAAGTACCCTCCCCCAGTTACCTAACATATAACATCAAAACCACAGTATTAATGTATATGAGTGTATGCATATGTGTGCGTACGTGTATGCATGTGCATGTATCCATGTGTTTGTGAATTCATGTAAACTCTACCACATTCAAGATGCTGAAATGTTCCATGACAACATGGGGTCCCTTGTGTTAACCCTTTACAGTCATGCTCATTTCTCCTTTAGTCTCTAGTCCATTGCAATCTTTTACTCTGTTTCCATCTCTACACTTTCGTAATATTTTTTCAAACAAAATTGTACAATATGTGATTCATTCTCTGAGACTGGTTTTCTTCACTCACAAGAATGCCCTTTAGATTCACACATGTTTCTATTATAACATGGTTTCTGTAGGGAAAAGTGTCTATCCAAAGAAACCCATCCTGGTAATGCTGTGTGGAAGAACAAGCAAGCCTGCTTTCACGTTCCTGCCTTGACTTCCTTCACTGATGGATTGTGATCTGTAATTGTAAGCTAAACGAAAGCCTTTGTCCCTAAGTTTCCTTTGGTCTTGGTCATATGTCAGTTACAGTAACAGGAATAAGCAAGAACAGTGTAACATGGAATGGATACATCACAGCTGTTTAGCCATCCCACTGAGGCAGAACATTGTGGGTGTTTCTAGATTTCAGTTATTACATATAAATTTCTATGCATAATCATATATAAGTTTCTATGTGCACATGTTTCATGGAGCAAATGCCCAAGGATATGATCATTAGGCCACCAAGTATAAGCCATAAAACAGCAGATGCCAAAAGTACTGGCAACCCTCAAAACTATGGAAATGAATTTTACCAGTTGAAGCTACCCTGCTTGGGCTATCTTGTCACAGCATTCTTAAGAGACTACTTGTTAAAAATGATTTATTTATTTTTATTGTATGTGCATTGATAATTTGTCTATATGTATGACTATGTGAGGGTGTTGAATCTCCTGGAACCGGAGTTACAGGCAGTTGTGAACAGCCATGTGGGTGCTGGGACTTTAGGAAGAGCAATCAGTGCTCTTAACCATCAAGTCATCTCTCCAGCCTAAGTCACTGAGATTTTAAGAAGCCAGCAGTTGTTATGCAGAGTGCTGGGAGAGCCATATTTGTGGTAGAATGTTTTCTGTATGATGTAAATAAAGAACTGTTTGGGCCCCTACAGGGCACCGTAGAAGTGGGTGGAGAATCAGAGGCAGCCAGGTAGAAGGAGGGTGGTGTTAGTCACTCTTCATCGGACCCCCAAGAGGAACAGACATGTAGAGGTACCGGCCAGCCACGGGCTGGGAGCCACGTGGTGAGCAAATTAATAGAAATGGGTTAAATTAAGATGAAAGAGCTAGCTAGTAATGTGCATATGATATGGGCCAAACAGTGTAAAAGATATAAGAGTGTGATTTCATTTCTTTGGGGGGCGAACCAGGTCCCAACTGCCACCACACGTGCACCAGGTCACAAATCTCCTGGACCCAAAACGGGTCAGGGAAAACTTTTTACAACACATATCCCATCAGCAGCACAAGTCTAGTTTCCTAGTTTCTTAGCATCTAGGTGTTGTCTATTTTCCGATTTTCATTAGAGCTGCTCTTACAGCTGCTGTGGGACTATGCTTTTGTGTACTGCTAACATTTGTCACTTCTAATGGTTTAATAAAATGCTGATTGGTCAAGTAGCTAGACAGGAAGTAGAAGTCGGGCCACCAGACTAGGAGAATTCTGAGAAGCCAAAGAGCAGAGTGGGAGATGACAGAGATGTAAAGGAAGCAGGATGAAAATGCTGCACTGAGCAAAAAGCTATGAGGTTAAACATAAATAGAAATATGGGTTAACTTAAAGTTTAAGAGTTAGCAAGTAATAAGCCTAACCCAAGACCAAACCGTTTGTAATTAATATAAGCCTCTGAGTGATTAATTGAAACTAAGCAGCCATAGGACTACTGGTCCAGACCGCAACGTGAGGCCAGGCCAGAAGTGTCAGAAACTGCTAACTACACATAGCTGTGAAGCCCTTAATTTCTCTCCTTGAGAGGTGGTGCTGTGAAGTAGCTCATCTTTTTCGCCTCACATTTTTGATGTACATACATTCTCTTTGATATCTTTGTGTCTTTTGTATAATTTTAATTAGATTGTTTAGTCCTTCGTTGATGAGCTCCAGGAGTTCTTCACCAGTTAGACATATTCGATATTTGAAACTCATTTCCCTTGATCTAGGCTCTCTCATCTTAAAGTCAAGGGCAAATGTTTTTAAGTTTTATTAAGTTCTATTTATCAATTATTGTTTTATGAAGCATGTGTTTGGTCTCAGGTCTAGCCTGGATATTTCTTCTGTTGACTTTTAAAACAATGCTTTTAGGGTCTTTCATCCATCTGTGATCTATTTTGAGTTCTGTTTAGAAGGAATGTGAGTATGTATGTGTTTTAGAGTGTGTGATGATTAATATCTTATATCTATATCTATCTGTGCAATTATTATGCTGAATCTTTCTTGATACTTCTATTTTCTGTCTTTTGCTTTCTCTGTATGTTTCTCTGTCTCTGTTTATCTGTCTGTCTGTCTGTCTGTCTGTCTGTCTCTCTCTCTCTCGTGTGTGTGTGTGTGTGTGTGTGTATGTGTAGTATGTATGTTACATGTCTGTGCAGGTGCATACAGAGGACAGAGGAGGATGCCATGTCTCCTTCCCTTCTATCACTCTCTGCTTTATTGTCTTGAGGCAGGGTCCTTTGCTGTACTGGGCTAGGCTTATAGCCAACAAGCCCCAGATTCTCCTTTCTCTGCCCTCTACACTGCTGGAGTCACAGGTAGGAAAAGCCTCCCTTGGCTTTTGTCCATAAGTTATAAGGATCCTAACTTGTATCCCCATGTTCATTCAAAAGGGGCTTCCCCTACTGCCACCACCCAGCCCCAACCATAATGCTTTCGTCACTACCACTGCTATTCAGTAAGCATTCATCCCAACTAGGTAGATGGCTTGTATGTATTCCATTATGCCTTTTCCCTTGGCCTCCATATAAGTTTGACTACTGGGTATGTGGACAGAAAATGCTGCTAATTGGGGTGGGATTGGCATTTTCACTGTTTCAGATCTTCCAGCCTATGGATATGACACATATTTTCACTAATTAAGATCATCTTTGGAGGCTGAGGGCCAAGCATGTACAAAGCCCTGTGCTTGATCCTGTCATTAGTACCGCACACATCATACACGTTCATCTTTGATAGCCTTGCAAGTAAGCTTGTGTGTGATTTACACAGTATGACATTTTAACTGAGGCATTTCTGTGCTCATTTCTGGGGTATAGAAATACAACCCTATGGCCTTGATGCACTCATTTAATCTAGATTTATTTATTTAATTATTTAGTGGATTCCTTGGGACTTTCTACACTGGCTTTAATAAAATCTGAAAATCAAGATTGTTTCTGTTTCCCATTTCTGCTCTGCATGTCTTTTATTTCCCTGTCTTGCAATTGTTGAACTGTCCAGAATACATAGTGCATTATTGAATAACCACGACCTCCTTGTCGGTGATCGTCTGAGAAAGACATCAAGATTTTCACCAGTGTGTGATATTTACTATATGTTTACTGCACAGGTTCTTAATTTGACATCTACCTTTTTCTAAAGAATGGTTTATTTTATTGTAATTATGTGGATATAGGGAGTGTGTGTGCTCACACGAATTCAGGTGCCTTCAGAGGCTAGAGGTATTGGATCCCTGGAACTGAAGTCACAGTCTGCTGTCATCTATCTGCCTGATGGGAACACTGAAGAAGTAGTATGTGCCCTAAAAGCTGAGCCATCTCTCCAACACTGCTATTTCTATTTCTTTTTCTTTCATCTTGAGACCAAGTTTTTCTGTATATCTGGAACTGACTCTTTAGCCCAGGCTAGCCTTGAATTCAAACATCCTCCTGCCTCTACCTCCCTAGCACTGGGATTAAAAGCATACACGACCACAATCAGCTTCTATTATTCCTTGAGAGCCTCTAACTTGAATTAATTTTGAAGGTGTGCTTACCTTTTTCACAGCAGATGAAATGATCCTGTGACATTTTCTCTTTGGGTAACACTGAGAGGTGTTAGGATTTGGTAGCAGCCTTTCTTCTCTGGGATAAATTTCACTCCACGATGTGGTACAACTCTTTGTGAGAGTTTTCAGGGGCCAGAGATATGGCTCAGTGGTTAAGAGCACTGGGTACTGTTCCAGAGGACCCAGGTTCAATTTCCAGCATCTATCTACATGGCAGCTCACAACTGTCTGAAACTCTAGTACCAAGAGATCTAATGCTCTCTTCCATGGGCACCAGGTTTGCATGCAGTACACAGACATACATGAAGGCAAAACTCTCAAACTCATAAGAATTATAAGAATTAATTAATTAACTATTGTTGTTTTTTAAAAACTCTTTGACTCTTTTGGGGGCCTGCCACCCAGCTTCCAGAAAATACTCAGAGATAGTCTTTCTTATGAGTGCCCAGCCCTAGCTTAGCTTGTTTCAAGTCAGCTTTTTTTAACTTAAATTATCCCATTTATCTTTTGCCTCTGAGCTTTTACCTTTTTCTATTTTCTATACTTTTCTTTTCTTCTTACTCTGTGGCTTGCTGTGTCGCTGAGTGACTGACCCCTGGAGTCCTCCTCCTTATCCTGTTCCTCTATCTTCTCTTCCCAGATTTCTCCTCCTATTTATTCTCCTCTTATCCTGCTATTTCTCCCCCTACTTTAGACAGGCAAAGTAACACAGCTTCAGCTTCACAGAGTTAAACAAATGCAACGTAAAAGAATGCAACACATCTTTGCATCGTTAAGCAAATGTTCCATAGCATAAACAAATATAATACATCTTCGATTAATATTCTACAATTAACTAATTAGAAGACTACTCAAAGGGCCTATTTCATATCACACAGGTTGTGGTAATTAGTGCTCTTCAAGATCTTCTTCTTGCCACCTCAGCTGTCAAATGAATGGGTGTGGTGTTGTCTATGGTACTTTCTGAGTAAATCTTTGGATGTCTGCAAGCTCTCCGGTGACCCTGCTTCCTTCCTGACACTGGTAATCTATGCTTCTCTCTTTTAACTTGGTTCATCTTATTAAAGTGTGGTGTGTGTGTGTGTGTGTGTGTGTGTGTGTGTGTGTGTGTGTGTGTGTAGGTCGGAGGTCAACCACTTTCCACATTATTTCTTGAGACATGGTCTCTCATAGAACCTGGAGCTCACTGATTTTGCTAGACTGCCTGGCCAATGATCCCCACCCTTTGCCCCAGTTTGGGGGTTACAGATATGTGCTGCTATGCCTACCTTTTACATGTGAACAAAAATCTAAACTCAGACCTTCATGTTTATATGGCAAGAACTTTATTGAGTGAGATATCTCCCCAACCCTAATTTTGTCCGATTTTCTCTCAGCTGTAGTATGTGTTCAGGGTTTTTGTGCATAAATCTAATTTCAAGGTTTATTTATTTATTGTGTGTGTTTACCTGTGTGCTTGTATATGCATAATGTGTATGTCTGATGCTGGTAGAGAACAGAAGAGAGTGTTAGATCTTCTGGAACTGAAGGTACAGATGGTTGGGAGTTGGACCAAATCCTCTGCCAGAGCATCAAGTGCTCATGCCCTCTGTCTCATCTCTGAAGTCTTAAGTTTGTTTTTATAATATTCTCCTTCTTGTTGTATTGGGTTTGCTTTACTCTGTCCTCTCTGTTTTCTTGAAAACATTTATTTTAACAAATATCTGTTTTCTGGTGTAAGCATCAACATCATGAATGTCTTTCTCCATGCTGTGCTAGTAAACCCAACACATTTTGATGTGTTGTATTTTCATTTTGTTTTTATTTCCTTCAAGGTTTCCTCTTGGACTGGTGTAACTTGGGGTGTATTGTTTAGTCTCAGATTTGAGTCTACCTTGCTGCATTTCAGCGATTGATTTACAGTTGGGTTGATGGTAGAGTAGATGCCTTGTGTGACTGAAATTCTTTTACATTTCTGAGACTTCTTTTAAAACCAAGACATGATGTGTTTTTTTGTTTTGTTTTTTTGAGACATGATTTCTTGGTGTAGCCTTGGCTATCATGGAACTAGCTCTGTAGACCAGGCAGGCCTTGAACTCACAAAGATGTGGCTGCCTCTGCCTCCTGACTGCTGGAATTAAAGGGATGCACCACCACCGCCCTAAGACATGATGTGTATATGGACCATGGTATGTGGCATGAGTGGGTCCTCTGCTGATGTGGGATGGTTTTGGATGACAGTGGGTGAAACCGGTCTAACACATTTCATAAACATCTGGTGGAATCTCACAGGTCAGTAGGTAGGTACTATTGATAGATGGTATTAAGAGTTCTTTATCCTTATTAAATATTTGTGTAGTGGTTACATTAATTATAAAGGAAGATACAATGAAGTATCAGCTACAGTTAAGACTTCTATTTTTCTCTCGGCATACTTACAGTACCCCCTTTCTGTCAGAGGCTGGAAGTCTGAGCTCCCCATATTTTTTCACTTAATACCCTATGAGGTCAAACAGGTCCCTTATTACTGCCAGGCTAGCTGAAGTCACCATCCTGATTGCGTTTGGCCAACATCACCTGAGTTAGTGGCATGTACCTAGTCAGTCTACCTCCCAGCCTCGCGTTTCTGAGTCTTGCTTGGTTTGTTGTGTAGATTTTTATCACTACTTCATGGAATCAGGGGAAATACAGCTGCCCATCGTAAGTTGAAAATACCATAGATCAAAGCTACATTTTTGTGTATCTAACCTACAGAGCATCATAGGGTAGCATGGCTCAGAACACTGAGTACACAGTTCTCAGAACACTGATACGACTTACAGTTGGGCAAAAAATCTAACATAAAGCCTAATTTCTGATAAAGCATTAAACATTCCCACTGAACAGGCTGAATCATATGCTGAATATGAAAAGCAGAGATAATGCACAAATTCTACGTGGTTTTATAATAAAAACCAGGAGCCAGATACTGAAGAAAAACCAAAAGATCAGAGAGACAGAGGAACAAGCCACAGTCACGTCTCACCTAGCCTCTCCTCACAGTTCCTCAGACTGATGCCTCTGAGTCCTCAGCTGGAAGGGAAGGGGGCCCAGGAGGGGCTGGACTCCTGCCTCCTGCTTTACCTTTCTCTCTCTGTCCAGCTAATCGTCCTGGTTCAACTTACCTAGTGCTGGGATTAAAGGTGTGTGTCACCACTCCCTGACCTCTATGGCTAACTCTGAGGGCAGCTCTGTCCTCTGATCTTCAGGCAAGCTTTATTAGATATATAATAAATCACCACACATAAGGGCTGATGGATAGAGACATCCATACATTATTGTAGGGCTGGTAGAATATTCCACCCCACCATGATAGGTAAAAGATTACCTGGATATCTGCCCCGTCTTTCCAGAAACAGGTGTCATGCAAACCGTGGAACTTTTAAAATCATTTATGTGAGATGTGAGTGATAAACAAGACTTCTGTGGTGCCCTCTTCTCTGAGGTGACAGACTGAATGGACAGCTGTAATGGTGTGGAGATGTCTTGAGAAAAGTGGGACACTGGGCTCTGAATAATACATAGTGTTAGCAGGGCAGAGTAGGGATGTGCCAAACTCTTAAGGCCTGCCATCCTGAGAGGCCCTTAAACTTAAGCCTGACAGCTATGAAACTCACACATGAAGCATAGCTCTTGATTGGTACCTGATGTCCAGATGGTCCCCTGGACATGCTGTGGTATTCACAGGGTGTTGTGTCTCTGGCTGCTCAGATAAGAAGAAGCTCTGAGGTATGGTGCTGCCTTCATACTTTACCCTTCCAGATGCTGCATTAGCATTTTAATAGGGGCCTTCTAAGCTGTAACTCCAGGACTCGCTGTGCCCAGGGCTGCTGCAGAGCCTGTGCCGCTGGCCTGGAGATCTTCAGCTAGTGTCTCTGCAGAGAGCCTCCTGCTTCCTCTGGACAGAAGATGTGTGAAGAGGGACTGCCTCTTAAGAATGCGAGTAAGACAAAGGGGCAGCGGAAAATGGAATAGCCGTGGAACAGAGCAGGTTTCTGGGGTGTGTGTGTGTGTGTGTGTGTGTGTGTGTGTGTGTGTGTGTGTGTAATTGCTAGCCTGGCAGGGATGAGGGAGGACAGGACATGGGATGAGACTACTAGGTGAGAGAGTGTTTTAGAGCCTGTTTGCTGTGTGGGAAGAATGTGTGATGGGGCAGTTATGACTGCATGGCCAGGCTGCTGCTGGTGATGGTGGTGGTGTGTATGCGAGTGTGTCTGTGTGATTGTGTGTCTGTGTTGAGGCTGTCTGTGTGTGCCTGCAGGCTTGTATTTGAGTTGGGCCTGAGAATAGCACCAAACATTCCTCAGAGCTGAGCTTTACTCCGGCTGTGATGGTGGACGCAGCTTATACCATTCCTATAAGGTCCCCAGGTCCTAACCTCAGGCTCTTCTCACGGCCTAACCCCATGCAAGTGTTCCCAAGGCAACACCTTCATGTGTCTTGAGCCCTTTGGGGTTCTCTCTCCAATCTTCTTGCACCTCTGCAGACTCACTCCCTGGTGGATGAGGAGCCCTTGGCCCTTGGTCTGGCCTCACTATTTTCCATGGCACTCTCCTTCCTTGAACTGCTTCTGGACATTCTATCTCCCAACGCTTGTCATAGCTAGTGCTTTGCTCCCTGGCTTTGGCATTTCAGTCTCAAGATATGCTCACTTCACCTATGTATGCATTCTGGCCCCCTTTCAGCCAGTGAACCCCAGCTCTCGTAGCAGTGCTAAAGAAAACTCTCTCTCCAAGGGCCTGCCTGGGCACCCCTTCTCCCCCCACCCCCTTCTCGGGTCCTGGCGGCAATTCCTCTTCCTTCCTCTTCTGTCCTCAGATGACCTCGCCCTCTTCAGCTAAAGTCTCCTTAAGCCCTCCACACAGCCCAGGCTCCACACCTCTGCATAATCAGCCTTCCTTGCCTTCCGAGGTAATTCTACATTCCAGATCACAGCTGCCTCTTAAACCCACCCAGTGTGTAATCAGCCTCTCAGAAAAGGTGTGATTCCCTGACAGAAAACTTCCCAAGAGCAATGTTTGGAAGTAACTGTGTTTGAAAAACAAAAGTAACCCACTATGCTAAAAATCACTTTTCTAAAGCCAAATCCCACAGGCTACCAAATCCGAAATAACTCTTCTCTAGTGACTATTTACAAATTCACAATAACATGGTTCCTAGCAAGTTTCTAAGTCTGTTTAGTATTCTATCTTTTCTCTGGTTAGACCTTAGGATTTATCTAGTGGAGATATTTATTTTGGGATTTTCTACCCTGCTTTCTATCAGGCTTGTAGGCATGTGGTTCCCATTTCTTCTCTTCAGTTGTCACGTATAAAGATTTTGGCAATCCACGAGGCTTTTCCAATTTTAACCTTTGCTTTGCAGAAAAGATGGCTTTATCCTTTGAGGGCAATCTCAGCATCCATTTGTACCTACTCTTTCCAGAGTGGTTTGGCAGCCAGCCAACTCAATGTTTTTTTCTGCAATGTTACTTTTCACATATCCATGACAATTTCCCCAATGACAAAAATCCCAAATTGGGAACTGTAGTCCAATTTAGACCCATGTCCCTGAAATTACAGTTGACACTAAATGCAGTTGATGAAATCTCTTCCACTTGTGCACGCGCACACAGACAGACAGACAGACAGACACACACACACACATACACAGACACAAATTAATAATATCATGCATTTGGGATGTTCTTCAACCTCTAAATAAGCAAACCTTCATAAAAGGTTTGGCATGGTCCAGAGATGGGGTGAAAGATGCATAGCAGAATGTCTAGTAAAAGAAAATATACCTAACACCAATAATCGAAATGAAACTTACGTGAGGTAGAAAACCACCCGGGGGAATCTGGAGGGTTGTGGGAACCAGAGGACAAACACAATGATCGTTGTTAAAGTAATTAACCCAGACAACTTTTGGGTAAATTCCAGGGAGTTCTCACCAGGGAAACTGATCCTTTAACAAATTGGTTTCCAGTAAATTCTTTTCTAGCTGAGTGGTGTTGGGGGAATGGTGACTGGTTATTTGGCAAATTGACCCATTCCTTTAGCTTTCCCAGTTTCCCTCTGTAGAGCAACAGGTACCAAGGCTGCTAGGGCCACACCTCCAGCCAGATGGGCTGGCCCTCATCACAGGCAAGTGGAAGCCACACTGCCACCCTGTGCTGGCCGCCCCTTCCTGTTCTAACTCTGTGGCTACTGGACTGAGACACTTGTCCTTAATTAAAGACTCCTTGTCCTGGACTTTGGACCTCTCAATTATGCTATGATGTCTCCTGGATGTTCAGAGTTCAGTACGTTCAAAACTTGTCTTTGTTTCCCAAACATGTGCCCATTGTGGAAGCCAGGGAACCATTGAAAAACCCCTTTTCTCCACTATCATCAAATGGAAGCTACGGAGCATCCCCTCTCTGCCTCACACTCACTTCTCAGTTCCTGATGGAGCCCAAGGACTCTCTACTTCTTTGGAGTTAGACCACTGTCCTTGGTCAGTCCCTCCCTCCCTCCCTCCCTTCTTTAATCTATTCCCAACATAGATTCCAGGCAGATCTTTCTGAACTGTTTGGATTTACCATCCTCCCTCCCTCCCTCCCCTCCTTTTGGATACCTAAACCCTCTCACAAGACAAAGAACACTAAAGATGACATTTTAAATGCACAGTACCGTGTAAAATTTCACTTCTCTTTCTAGCCCCCAAATTCAGTTCAGGATTTGTGTCATCTCGGAAGCTTGCCTAGACCAACATCTTCCCCGGGAGTTCTGTGCTCAGCTATCAGGATTCTCATGGTACCCTCACTGACTGGTTATTTAAGAGCTCTTGGAGTATAGGCCAAATAATCTTGCTTTGGGGGGGGGCGGTGTGCTTAACCCTGGTCAATGCCTGAGTTCATACCATTCCAGTGTTGATCTTGACAATGGGAAGCAGAACTAAAGAGCTCTGTAGAAAGCGCCCAAAGTCTAGGGGAGCTATGATGTGGCCAGACATCTTTGGAAAGCTAAAGTAAACCATAGTGGGTATAGCATTTCCCCTTAGCTAGGGGAGAAGTCATGTTCATTATTCTGCTTCCCCAAAACTGTATTCCCGGATGAGGAAAAGGTGAGGTTGTCTTCTTCACTCACTGGAAGGGTGTTTGGATGGCACAAAGGTGCTGCAAATATGCTCTGATTGTGTGTACAAAATAATTCAGATCCGCCTCAGGCTGGAGGCTCATTTGTATGCCCAGTTCTCTCTACTGCTTCATCACACTTGAGTCACAGACATTCTGGCCCTGGCTTGGCTAACCTACTCAGCACTGAGAAGCCAGACATGTGACATGGTGGCAGTTAGAAAGGCCAAAGGAGTCTTGCCTGCAGGCCTTGAGGAGCCTCAATGCTGATTCAGTCCTTTGACAGCAGTGATCTGTGTCCAAAAACACAGTCCTGGCTGGTCATATTTCTTCTCTGCTCACTGTCTACTGGGTACTCCAGGTACAGATGATGTCACCAAGAGGGCAGCCAAGCAGGAGGTGGCATCTGGTGCCCGAGTACGGCCCACCAGGCCAACTCCTATTGGCAAGAGGGACAAACGGCTAATTGACCATGACAACACCAAGCCCTAGCCAAGACCTCTTCAAGAAAGGAGAAAACTATTTGAAAATAAAATTAAGCTGCCTATATAAAGCACGGCATGCCTGGCATTAATGGTTAGTGGTGATGGACTTGCAAATATTCTATGGAAGGTAACTTGTGGGCCAGAGAGTCAGCTCAGTTCACAAAGTACTTGTCTCATAAGCACATGGTCCTGAGTTTGATACACAGAATCTGTGTGAGGGACAGGCCTGGAGGCTTTCAGAGATATGGAGTAGATAGTACTTGCCACATAAGTCTGAGGACAGGAGGCTGGATGCCCAGAATCCATGCCAAAGCCGCCTGTAATTTCAGGACTCATGAGGCAGAGATGATCTCTGAGGCAAGGTGCCCAGCTGTGCTAGCTGGCACTGCTGAGCTTCAGGTTCAGTGACAGATTCTGATTCAATAAATAAGTTGAAGAACAATTATGGGTGAGGTGGGACACACATCTGTTGTTAACTTTAGGTTTTCATATGCACACAGATACATGTCCATACACATACAAACATGGATACATCACACACACACACACACACACACACACACCTTTTTCAAAGAGACAAATGTGCTGTTACATGCTTATAAGCACAGAGCTAGGGAGGCAGAGACAGGCAGATCCCTGGGGCTTACTGGCCAATCAGTCTAGCAGACTTGGAGAATTTCAGGCTGGTGTAAATGTGAAGGGCACCTCAGGAACAATGTCGGAGCTATCCTCTGTCTTCTGCACCTACATACACACATGTGCAAGCACAGAAACACACACACTGTATACACACACACATACACACATGCACTTCTCACACACACTCACACAAATACCTTTCAAAGGCACAGAAATCAAGGAGACAGAATGCTTCACTGGCTTGGGACCTTGTTGACATAACTGGTTTGTGAAAAATTATTCAGTGTTCATCTTAGTCATCTAAATAAATTATCAATTATCTGTGTATGGTGGCATATGCCTTTAATACCAGCACTCTGGGGCCAGAAGCAGGCAGATCTTCATGAGTCCAAAGCTAGCCTGATCTACATAGAGAGTTCTAGGCTAGCCAGACCTACATAATGAGAGCCTGTCTCAAGGGAAAAAAAAAATGTGTACGTAAAGCTATCAGTCACATTTTGGCCTTGTATTGAGTATTTCCATAACAATTCATGATTGGGCCTATGATATCATAAAAGCATCATTGTTCACAGTTCCTGACAATACACATATGTACACTCACCCATGGAGGGCAATATAATTCAGGTTAGATCTGACATTAACCAATCATTGCTCTGTATTGACAAGTCACTGCAACTAACCTAGAAACATCCATAATCATGTTTTTGAACACATTTCTTCCTAATAAACTTGAATGTATTATGGCTATAGAGTCAGAGAGAGGAGCCTTGTATTTGCAAGAGGCCTAAGCCAGCGTTCTGTTTTACAAGGGACACCCCAACTGTGTCCTGTCCCCACACACGTGTTCTCCTCCTTGGTCATTTAGTAAGCCATTAGGGACACCATACAACATCAGAGAAGCCATGACTGGAATGAGCATGTCACCTCATGGAACCAAGTGAGAAGAGCCAGTCTACCGTGTGCAAACAACTCTGCAGGGAGATGAGGTAGCAGCAAACACCATTTAAATCTAAATACAGAAAAGAGAATGTGGGAAAAGCAGTGGGCCTCCCCACGCCTGGGATTTGCTTTTATTTGCAGAGGAAAAGGTAAGAATATATAGGGTGGATTTGCAAGTGAACAAGAGGAATCTAAAACACTATGATCATCTTTCTCTCTATTTTAACCAGTTCTGTATATTTATTACCAAAAATTAAGACAAGATTGCCTTTATTATAAATGTTTGCAAACTAGAAAATTCAATTATCTGATTATTTACCTTCTCACCAAACTCCCCCTAAATTCTATTTACATTCTCTGAAGTTTATATATTTCATCTCAGACTTGGAGCTTCTAGCACTCATAGAATATTTGAGACTCATAGAATATTGTGCTTCTTTGGGTCAAATTAAAATATAAAGATATTATGAAGTCATTCGCATGCATTCAAACTGCACACAAACCATATAGATCAGTGGGGACAAGTTTGGAAGACATCCCCTGGTACCAGAAAAACAAAACAACAGAAATACATCACAGAACTTGTACATAGATTATTTAAAATGATCGCTGTACAGTTTATTCTCAAAAACCAGCTTTCACATCTACCGTAAGGCATTATCAGCAGTAAAGAACAGTGTACGACTTAGGCCCAAATGATTGTTTTCCGCTAGTCTAACAGTCTGAGTCAGATCCACTCATGATATAGGCAGAAAGAGCAGACGCATCAGAATGACCCACTATTTTCTTTGCACTGATTTCCATGGAGATGTCTTAGGTTTTTTTCAGCCTGATAAACGTGTTCATCGTTGCTGTAGAATCACTGTGCCAAATATGATGCCTAGCCTTCCTCCCGGGAAAGCCACTTCGAACCTCGCCCATGATTCTTCCCTTCTGTTCTCTACCTGGTGGTAGAGGCAATGTTCTTTTCTGGTTAAGGAGAAGGGTGCTTCACGGCACTAGGGTTGAGGGTCAGCTTTCTCGGGTCCTTTACTAACATTTATGGCTGTGGGACTTCTGAATCATTGGAGAAATCTTCTTCACAGGACAAGCTGGTCCCAGGTTTACCCTTGGGTCAAACATCTCTGCTGGCTCCATGGAAGCCCCCAAAGCTAGCTCCAGACAGAATTGCCTAGACCTGGGATAGACCAAAGTCCAAACTATGCCCAGCAGGGGAGACGGGCTGACAAGAGACCGTTTTCATCCTCTTAGAAGAGAAATTGGATGATTAAGAACAATGAACTTCCTGGCATATTATGGTCTTGGTCATCCTCACTGTGCGGGGATTTTCTACCCCTCAGGTGACCTAGCTGCCTCTTGTCCCCAGAAGCACCAAGGGCCAGCTAAGGGCCACCACTTCTAGCTCTTACTACCTGGGTTGTTTCTGCCACTATAATTGCTTTGATCATAGGTTAAAAGCAGAATATATATGCTAAATTACATATTGGGCAAATATTCATATTTAACTGTGTCAGATATTAAAATTAGCGTGATCTTAGAATGTCTGATTCAACCACTTCTTCCGAACAACTATTTATGTTGTATTATAAAGTGATTCTAGTAGAATGTTTAAAAAGAAATAAGGAATTTGCAGAATAACAGGTATTCTATAATTCTAGTTCTAATCTGTCTCTGTGTATTTGTGTCTGTCTGTCTATCTGTCTGTCTGTCTGTCTTCAGGAAACTATGCATAGCATATGAGGAATTTTTTGAAGATTTATTTTTGTTTATGCTTGTGTCTGTGTGTGGGTATCAGCGTGTTAATGCAGGTGCTTGGGAGGCCTGGAGCTGGGGTTACTTCTTAAAGAGCAGCAGGCCTCTTAACTGCTAGCCATCCCTCCCAGAGGAATCTCTTATTTTTAGTTTTTTTCTTTTCTCTCTCTAATAAATGGTAATTTTATTGTAGGCTTATGTTACTTTTGCAATCAAAACGTCAACTTTTACAGGTGAATAGGCACCAGGGCAGTCTTGAATTGAAAAGAAAAATTTCCTGGTAATAAACCACCTCCATAGCTAAGGTAGTTATATTCTCATCCACAGTAATTTCTTCGCATTTCCCCCTTGCTTTGGGTTCATTCTGTAGGGAAGTAGAGTTTCTGCTCTGAACTGAGGGGACTATGCACGTATTATCACTCATCATTGTGAAAATGTCAAAATATACAAAATCAGCCAGAAAGCGCATAGCATTTTTATCATTGGCTTCCACAAATTGTTCACTTTCTGCCCAAATCCCCTACATTTACCCTTTTCCTAGTAGCTACAGCCAGGTTATGTGGGGAGCTACCTCTCACTAGTGTGTGGCAGAATCCGGTAAGCTGTCCACTGGGGATGTTTGTCCTGATCACCTTCGTCAAAGGGGGAAGACCTCAGGACACAAGTTTGGCAGTCAGCACCGTGACCCAATGGAGCCATCTCTCAGGCCCTCTAATATATTCTTGAAACAGAAGGTTAAGACAGAAATCATGAACATCTAAAAGAGTATGGCTGTAAAAAAAAGTCAAAATTAGAAAAATTTTAAAAATTGAAAACTCAACAGGTGGACTCAGTTTGCAGACCAAAAAAAGAGAAAAAAAATTAGAGACAAGGAGGTTAGAAAAATCAGGGACTCTGAGACTGGAAAAACAAACCCAAAGATTTGAGATCAGTGGGCAATAAGAGACCTGGTGTTCATAAGACCAGAGTCCTACAACAGAGAAAAAGGAGCAGCCGAAATTATCAATGATAATTGCTAATACTTTTGGCAAAGGCATAAACTTGTAATTTCAAAACATAGAAGATAAAACAAATCCCCCAAGAGAGAGAAGCCCAGAGTAACCAACACCAAGATAGATCACAATCATATTTCTAAAAATTAAAAGACAAAAACCTTGAAAGTAAACAATCCGTTATTCAGACAAACGAGCCAGGAGGATGTAGGCAGCTCTCCCTTCTGAGTTCTGTGTCTGGTGAGGTTGCACTTCCCCCTTCGGTTGATTCTGCCTTTATTTTCTCCCTTTCGTGTGCCTTGTAACTTTTTCTTAATAAGAGCATGAGATCTGGAAATAAAGGGGTTACAGCAAATAGGTCTTTAGTGTAGTGGTGGGAGTGTGGATGGTGCTGTTTATGATTCAGTCTTTCTGACCCTGATGATGTGCATGCACACAGGTCCCTTTATAATTATTTTTACATTCATTTCCTTGTGTGTGTGTCACACACTTCCTTGCACACAGACATATACACATGGGCCTGGGCCATGACATGCATGTAGAGGCCAGAGGACACAGGAGTCGATTCTCTCTGTCTACCCCGCGGGATCAATTTTCAAAGTTCATTCAATCAAAGACATGATAGAAATAACCAAATTAAGAACCACATGGTCGGGCTGGAGAGATGGCTCAGAGGTTGGGAGCACTGACTGTTTTTCCAGAGGTCCTGAGTTCAATTCCCAGCAACCACATGGTGGCCCACAACCATCTGTAATGAGATCTGGTACCCTCTTCTGTATACTGTATACATAATAAATAAATCTTAAAAAAAAAAAAAAGAACCACATGGTCATCTTAATCAATGCACAGAACAGACATTCGACAAAAATCTCACATCTCTTCCTGATTAAAATTACTAGAAAAGCAGGTCTGGAAGATCACGTGCTTGTCTTGTTAAGGGCAACTGTCAGAACACCTACCATTTGTATGCTTCATGGTGACAGGCAGAGTTCCAGACTGAAGCCAAGGAACCAACTCTGATCAGCCTGGTCAGTGCTGTGAATGCTAGCCAACACAATAAGTCAAGAAAAAGAAATAAAGAAGCTTTGTACTGAGGACTGTCATTCTCTAGAAAAAGCTTTAGATGTGTGAAAACAAAATATTAGAGCTTAGAAGTGAATTTAGCAACGTCCTAAGACACCATTTCTATATAACGCAACATATTAAAATCTGATTTATTTATAGTTCCAGAGAACTATGTACTACTTAGGAATAAATCGGACAGACATGTTTGTTGGGTAGCTGTTTCCTCCACATTGGCACATTCCCTCCTTGATGGGAGAATGGAAGCTTTTAAGTTTCAGGACTTACAGAAAAATAGTAAGAATGTGTACCTTTTATCGTTTTTTCAGTGTTAAGTCTGAAACCATAAACCTTTAGAGATAAAATACATAGAAATGTGGGAAGGCCTTGGGAGACAGCTCAGTTCTAAGATAGTTTGCCGACTTCAAATCCCCAAAGCCAGGCACTGCTGTGCATGCTTCTGGCCTCAGCACTGGAGGGAAGAGCAGAGATACTGGATCCCAAGGGATGGTGAAGCTGAAACAGGAGCTTCTCATCCAGTGAGAGATTCTGTCTCTAGGCAAGAAGGCAGAAATTGGGGGAGAAAGACAGCACTGTCCTGCTGACCGTCATCTGTGTGTGCATGGGTACACATGCTCTTGAGATCACACCTGTGCAAAGCACACACACACACGCACACACACACACACACACACAGAGGGAAGGGGGGAGAGAGAGAATTTTGAGCTTGCATTAGACAAGGAGTTTTTAGATATGACCCCAAACACTCAGTCTATAAATACATTAATATAACTAGATCTTTTCAAATTTAAAACTTCTGTTCTTTGAAAGGTTTTGAGTAGATAGAAAGACAAGCTACAAACTGAGAAAAAATGTCACACATATGGCTTTAATTTTTATTTTAGCTTCTATCTTATGCATATGGGTACTTTGCCTGCCTATATGTCTGTGCACCACTTGTTTACCTAGTGCTTGTGGAGGCCAGAGTAGGGCATTAGATCTTGTGGAACTGGAGATACAGAGAGTTGTGAGCTGCCATGTAGGTGCCAGAAGTCAAACCCAAGTCCTCTGGCAGGAAACTCTTAACCTATGAGCCAGCCCTAACACACATAGATCTTATATTACACTTAAATAGAGAGAGTATCTTCAAAAATCATAAAACTCAATGTGAAGAAGGTAGCCCATCTGTGAGCATGATGGCCATGTCACTGGGAGCGCTATTTCCATAGTTTTGTAAGGAGCAGTATCACTAAGGAATCACAGACTGAAATCACCGAGTAAAACCGTCACACACACTTGTGAATGGGTCACATGGTAAACACTGGCACAAAGGAGTGCAGACAAAGTTGTGGAGGAACCAGAACTCTCAAACACTAGTGGTGTGATGTAAAATTCTGCCATCTCCCAAAATAGTTCAGTGTCTTAAAAAGTTAAATATGGCCAGGCACTGGTGGTACACATTTTGATCCCAGCACTCAGGAGGCAGAAACAGGTGGATCTCTGCTGCTTTAGAAAAACCCTGTCTCAAAAACCTGCACACACAATAGAAAAAAGTTCAATATGAAGCAACTATATCACATTTCCCAGTCGTTTAATTCCAAGAGCAAAAAGACTAAATAAATGTTCAAGCAACAACTTGGTCCCAAATCAAGCTGCTTTCTTTATTATAGCCTCTCACTGAAAATCTATCAACATGTGAATAGATAACAGATGGGGTAGAGCCCTCCAGTGGACTGCTACTCAGCCAGAAAAAGAAAAGGAAAGATAAATAATTAATAAATAAAACTTAGAAGAATTACTAAAGTAATGATGGCAAGTAAAATTAGTCAGCGAAGATCAGATGTTATGTGTTTGCATTATATAAAGCAACCAAAATGAAATCTAAATCTAAATCTAAATCTAAATCTACAGTAACACAAAATAGGTATAGATAAAGTAGGGGCAGGAATGCCCGGGAGGGAAATTGTACAGGGCCATGAGGAATGTTCTGGGGGCCATTTAGTGATGCTTCCACAGACACATATGCACAGGAAAACAGTTGTAATCTATTATAAATTTGTGCAGGGTTTAAAATGTGTATTTTATTTATCATTTGACAATTTCAGACATCTATGCGATGCATCTTGTTCCTATATATCCCACATCTCCCAGATCCACTACCTCCAACATCTCTTCCAACCTGTATGTCTTTTCTTTTTTGCATGGCTTCTTTTTATGTCTGTTACATTGGAATGAAGTTGTTACAATGGCAAAAAAAGGCAAGCGAGGCAGTGGAGTCCTAGGACTTTCTCATTCGTCACTGTCCTCACGCTGGTCTTTAAGCGCACACAACCCAACACTTAATGAGAGCCTGACCGCACCTCTGCAACTTTATGCAAACCCCATGTGGGAGGGCCCAGGATAGTCAGGTTAGAAGTTTCCACACACCCTCCTCCACTCTGGGTTGTCTGCTGCCTTCAGCTGCCAGTTAACCCAAGCTGGGGCTTTTGTCTTTGCTTTGGAGGATCAGAGCTCTGCCTTGGTTCAGTAAGGTGTTGGTGGTGATTCACACACAGGGAAAGTACCCCGCGGTGACCCAAACTACAGGCTCCTAAGGCTAAGCACCATCTTCTCAGCTGTTAAGAAAAACAAATCCGGTGGTCTTTGTGGCCAACACTTATCACTTTTTAATTTTGTTTTTCTTTTCTTTTCCTTTCCTTTCTTTTCTCTTCTTTTTTCTCCTCCTCCTCTTCTTCCTCTCTGTCTCTCTGTCTCTGTCTCTCTCTCTCTCGCTCTGTGTCTCTCTGTCTCTCTCTCTCTCCTCCCTTTCTCTCTCCCCCTCTCTCTTTGAGACAGGTTCTTGTGTAGCCCAGGCTGACCTTGAGTTTCTGGCCTGGCTTTCACCTCCCAGGTACAGGGATGACAGGCAGACATCACTATGCCTGGGTTTCAAGCACTTCCAACTGGTCTACCCATTTTTCACAAACTTGGAATTTGTTGACACTGTAAGACTGTGATACTGTTGTCAACACCATGCTACCATGCTCAGGCTGTCCTTGCCTCTTCGAATAGATGTCCCTGCCTTGCTGCTTAGAAGGACTCTGATGAAACAGGGTCCACTAAGTGGTTCCACTAAGGTGACCCTACCTGGACAAAGCCTTCTGATGATCCAGCAATCCATTTCTGGTCAGATCATCTTGTGACTCCACAAATTCTCTTCCCGAACGAGCCAACCACAGTACTGAGGGAGCAAAGGTGAGCGTCAGTAGATCAGGCCCCATGCTCATTTGCATTTTGTAAAATCTGTTGGTGGCTACTAGGCTTTACAGCTTGGTGACAAGGGTATGAAAACCCTGCTCCCTTGAGGAAAAAGACCTTCTACTAGAGAATTCCCTGGCTCAATGAGAAGAAAAAAGCCCAACTGAGAATATGACCTATAATAATTTTACAATAATAATTGTAGAGAAAGAGGTCATGAATTTGAGAGTCAGGGGATGCTGGAGAGTTGGAGATGGAGAGGAAGGAGTGGAAATAATGTAAATATAGCACACTCAGATATAAAATTTTCAAACTTTAAAAACTTAGAAAAGTAATCACAGCTTTCAAGATGAAAGAAAGGGTAAAATTTCAAATGAAATTGTTCTTGAGAAGCCTCATGGATACAGACAGCAGAGCCATCCTGGCTTTGGGTGGGTGCTATGCTTTGAATATAAAAGCCCTCATAAGGTCATATATATTGGTGTCTTTGTGGCAGGGTTATTTGTAGAGATGAAGTTATGAAGCAGGTTAATAGGGGTGTGCTTTGGAAAGACTGCCTTCTTTTGGCCGATTCCTGGTTTTTGTTTTGTTTTGTTTTGTTTTTTGTTTTTTGTTTTTTGCTTCCTGGCCGTTACCTTCTGTACCACAAGCTCACACATCATTATGATTCCTTCTTTCTTCCTTTCTTTCTTTCCTTCCTTTTTTCTTTCTTTCTTCCTCTCTCTTTCTCTTCCTACCCCTTCTCTTTTTTCCCCTTTCTCCTTCCCTCCCTCCCTCCCTCCCTCCCTCCCTCCCTTCCTTCCTTCCTTTTTATCCTTTTGAGATAGGGTTTCTCTGTGTAACTTGCTCTGTAGACCAGGCTGGTTTCAAACTTACAGAGATCCACCTGCCTGTCTCTCGAGTGGCTGGGATTAAAGGCATGTGCCACCATTGCCCAGCTGAAGCTCTGTTTCAGTCTTACCTCAGACACAAATCAACAGTGCTAGCCAGCCATAGACAGAACTGTCTGGAGCTGTAAGTCCTTCCACCTTGTTTATCTGGGATTCTGTCACACCGATGAAAAGCTAAGAGCCGGGAGAAGGCCCTAACTGACAGAGAAAGGATATTCCATAGCTATTCTGAGTCTGAGGAACTTAGAGATTGGGGCATCAGAGGTTTTGAGAATTTAAAGGCAGTTCATTGATTTTTTTTTAATAGATTTTATAATTCCAGGCTTTAATAGGGAGGCCTTGAGAACCTCCAGAGAAACCAAATTTTAGATACATGTGAAAAATATATGTGGTCCATGTGACTATGAAGTCTGTCAAGGTCAAAATCTTCAGGAAGTGCTGGCTGGCTGAGATCCAGGAAGAGCCAATGCTACACCGTGTGTGCCTGGCAATAGAGCACATTGGTGGTGTTTCACGGGGATGCCTCACAGTGTGTCTACTGTGTGTAATTCATATAACACATACACAAAAGTGATGTTAAGAGTCGTACAGCCTGCTGGGTGCACTGGAGCAGCCTGTGAGTTGAAAGTGAAATTCAGAGTTCACATTAAGCTTGACCTAATGAGACCCTTTCTCAAACAAAACAATTAATAAAAATAATTGTCTGTCTCAAATCCATGTTTTGATACTATCAGGACTTCTATTTGTTTTTCTAGAAACAAAACCGTAACCCTAAAAAGAAATCAAGGAATGGTGTTACCTACCCAAAATTATTTAGGTTAACTTTTGATATTTTGTCTGACCAAAGATCTGAAGCTTTTGTATTAGATATCACTTAAATTATATCCTTTTATTTTCCATCATGATGAGAGAAGTCAGTCTCTTTTTTTTGTTGTTGTTGTTTTACATCAACCCAGAGGATGTTTTAGAGTTTTATTTCCTTTTAACTATGGATGTGTGTATGTCTGTGTGAATATGTGCACACATGTATAGTGGTGCCAGTGGGGGCCAGAAGAAGGTGTTGGGTTGGATGCCCCGGAGCTGCAGTTACATAAGGAAAAAATCATCATGTGGTTTTATCCACATACTGGCCCAGATGGGCAAGAAGGTGCATCAAGCAAAAAGATATGAGTCAGTAGATCTCTTACTGCTCATAGGAATTCAATAAATGGTAGAGCATCTCTGGGAAAGTGTTAGATATTTTCTAATAAATATGAATATCCAAGCTTGATTTCAATTACTATGATAAAATAACCTTGACGAAAAGCAGTTAAGGAGAGGGGAGATTTATCTGAGTTCAGTCCCAGGATCCATGCATCCTACAGGGAGGTGATAACGGTTCACATCACATCTACAGTTAGAAGCAGAAAGAGATGAGTGTTCGCTCAGCTCACTTTCTCCTCTATGTCCAGGACACAAATTCAGAAAATAATGCTTACCCCATTCATGGTGGACTTCCTCACATCAGTTACCAGGATGGAGAACATCCTCCACAGCCATGGTCAGCCTGGTTTAGACAAAGGTCATTCTGGATTCTATCTAGTTGATAACTAACACTAACTGTTAGAATTCCCAAGTCACCCAGTGATTCCACTGCCCAGGACAACTGGCTGTAAACATCCACCCAAATTTTCTCAAGTTTTATTGGTGATAGAAAACTAAGGACATAGCCAATGTTTTAATAAATGTGAGACACGGCCCAAATTGAGGGATAGCCATTCCTACAATGTAAAACTGGCCCACAACAAGAAGCAACAAGAGAGTATAGAGACTGGGTATAAATCTAGAACATTCTGCTGAGCAAAAGAAGCCAGACATAGAAAGAAGGTACTGCTCTATACTGTATATTTCACACCTATAAAGTTCAAGACTAGGAAAAACTAGCCTATGATTAACAGAAGCCGGGAGATGAGAAGCAAGGGGTGGCTGGAAGGGATGACGAAGGACTGGTGTTCTGGGATGAAGCATTCTGATCTTCAAGTGGGTGATGGCTGCCTAGGGAAATAGACAATAAGATGGGTGGTATTCCGTGCAAGTCATTTGTATTTCACTTTTTTTTTAAACTTTATTTATTTGCCTTGGTGTTTGCCTGGAACTGGAACTACAGACAGTTGTTAGCTGCCATGTGGGTGCTGGGAATTGAACCCAGGTCCTCTGGAAGAGCAGACGGTGCTCTTAACTGCTGAGCCATCTCTCCAGCCCCTGTATTTCACTTTTTAAAATTATAGAGCAAAGCCAAAGTGGAGGGAAAGATGCTACATTTTGTCCACTCTCTGCTTGGACAAGGAGAAACCGCCCTAGAGAGACTCAGGCTGCTATGGGAGAGAACTACCCAGGCTCTGGAGTCAGGTGGGAATAGAAGCTTGGCTGCCCTTCCAGTCTGTAAGAGAGACTTGGCCTCTCTCCATTCTCCAAGGAAGCTCATCCAGGACCCAGCTTGTCAGTCTTCCAGAGAGGAGGAAGAAATCCTGGAGGGCCCTCTGCCCTTGCCTTCCCACTATGATCTGCACAGCACTGTCTACAGCACCCCGAAACACCATGTGACCTGCCCCAGAGAGGCACGTTTTCTATAAGATGCTCCTGACCAGGACCATCTTCCCTTTGCAATATTCCTCAGCCAAACTGATGAAGGTCCAATGACGAGAAGATTCTTATTTCCTGGGCAGCTCTGGCCCAGGCATCTGGTTAAACACTCTGCTCCTCATGTGCCAGGACCTTTGCCCCCCACCTCAGTCAAACACACAATGCAAATCCTGCTCTGGGTCCCAGGACCACATCTCTTTCTTGTCCCCTCCGTCCCTTTCTCTCCCTTTGTTCAGCTTAACTCTCTCTTGACCATATTGGAACATCAGCATTTCTGATCTCAGAATGAGACCCTCCCTTTCCCAAGTTCATTCCCTAACCTCAAAAGACAGCTATTGGCCACAGGACAGAGTGGCTTAGCCCTGACCACCTTCAGCAGTACGGTAAAGGAAGGTTAAAAATAATCTAATGTGGGTGGACAGATGGCACAGTGGTTAAGAGCACCCCTGCCCTCTCAGAAGACCTGGGATTGATTCCCAGCACCCATAATTCAGCTCTCAATTATCTGTATCTCCAGTTCCAGGGGATCTGATGCCCTCTTCTGGACTCTGAGGGCCACAGACGTGACCATGACAGACATACATGCAAAACACCACACATTCACATAAAAATTAAATTAAAAATAAAAAGGAAACCCAAGGTTTGCCCAGAGAGAAGTTATCTATGACCATGGCAGGTACCCATTTCACAGACAGGCAACTAGGGCCTGAACCCAGGTACTGTCACCATACTAGCCTCTGTGACAGATCTGGACATGTGAGATGAAGAATCACAGAAGCCTGTATATGAACTCCTTTTATATAGAGGGTCAGACCCAGTGCAGTGTGGTTTTGCTCCTTTAAAACAAAACAGTCCTGATCTGAGCCCCTCCCCCTTTAGCCAACATCCCCCCAACCCCACCCGACCACAGCTCCAGGTGGTTTTGTTTGTTTGGTGGTTTTCTGTGAAAAACAGTGCTACTGATCCAGGCTTTATTTAGAGACAAGAATAAAATGTCCTTTTGGGTAGGGCATGTGCAATAAAGATGATTTATTTTTTATTTAATTTTTATTTATGTATATGAATGTTCTATCTGCAAGTATGCCTGCATGGCAAGAAAGGGCATCAGATCCCACTTTAGATGGTTGTGAGCCGCCACGTGGTCTCTGGGAATTGAACTCAGGACTTCTGGAAGAGCAGCCAGTGCTCTTAATGGCTGAGCCATCCTACAGCCCAGAGAGGATGCTCTTATTAGGAGGGAAACGCATATGAAAGGGGAGGGTTATGTGCTACTGGAGGAGAATGCAGACACTATATATGGTCCTGTGCTTGCCTCCTCCCTCCAGTGAACAGAACTTAGGAGCTCATAGAAGCTGGAGAACCAGGAGAAAACATGGAACACCAGGGATTATGTTTTCTCTATAGTCTAGAAACCCAAGTTGGTGGGGCCTCAGACTAGCCCAGCTCCTTGGGAAACCTGTTGTCTTCTTTGCACTTTGCCCATGGGTTCAGGTTGTGTCTCTGACATAGCACACTGGGTGAAGTCTGCAATGCACGGTGATCAGGCTAGTGCTACTGTCCCGTCATTGAGGTTGTGAGGCCCACAGGTGAGGGGACACTTCTGCCCTGGTTCATGGAAAAAGGGTACTCGGAGAATACCTGACAGAGATGGTGACTTCTGTGACAAGTTCTGAACAAAAAACAGGGGTTTCTATTTGGACAAGATGGCCAGGCTTCCTCTCCACCCATTATGTGGCTGCTGTCAGCGCTACCTGCTGGCAGGGGCCCCATCTAGTGCTGTCAAGGAGCATTTGGGCTACCTTCCTTGGCTCTCCACATGGCTTGAAATTCTCAGCAGCAGGCAGAGTGTCCAAGAGTGGGAAAGGACACAGAAGCTGCCAGTCCACTTAAGGTCTGGGCCTAGACACTCAGGATATACTTCTCTATGGTCAGAACAGCCATGGGGCCAGTCCAGAATGAAAAGACAATGTCAGGTGTGCGAGGGGGCTGTTGAGAATATCGATGGTGGCCATCTTTAGAAACTGTCAAATATCCAAAGTTTTCCTATTTCCCCAGTACTGTCTTGAAAAATCCAGCAAAAACTTAAACATCATCAGTTATCTATGCCTCCTGGAATAAAGGTTTATCTGTTATTTAATTTCTTCTCACTTTGGAAAGGAGTATGTAGTAGCTTTGAGAAAACATAATACACCAATAATACTGCTTCTACCAAAATAAAAAAGATACAGCAACAAAGCAGTGGGAGCTGGTTTATAATCCCAAAGGGTAGAAGTAGAGGCAGGAGGATCAGTATTCATACTTGATATATAATTAACTCAAGTCCAGCCTGGGCTACATGAGACCTTGCCTCAGAAAGCAAAATAGTAGCAGAAGGATGAAATCCAAACAGACGTGGAGCACGGGAGAATGACCACAAAGCTTTGCTAATGTGGCTTAACATCCATCGGAGGAAGAGCCAGGCTTGGAGGAACTGTTGGCAGCTTCTTGTCACCTTTTCATTGTGTCCTACTTGGGATGTAGAGTGTTGTTCGGTGCCTTGGGAACATAGCCAACAATCCCATAACTGTAATCATCGGCAGATGGAGGACGCAAAGAAAGGACTGGGAAAACCACAGAATACCACCCCTTCTCAACAACAAACAATGCAACCAGGTTTAGAAGGGGTCCAAAGCAGAAAGCAGCCCAGCTCACCTAAGATGTGGCTCTGCCCATCCAGAGGGTGACCAAAGCCCTGCTGTTCAACTCTTGGCAGCAGTAGCTGAAATGTTGGTACCTGAGCAGAGCAAGCAAGGATTCCAGACCCTTCCCATTGAGCGCACGTTTCATCCAGATGTGTGGGTGGAAGCAGAGGGTGGAAATACCACCGAGGCTGACGATAACGTGTTGACCAAAACAGGAAGCACCAGGAAGGTGATGAGAGTGTTTTACTTCAGCTGTGTGATTTTTATCAATACTTTTATTGTTCTAAAACTCTTCTTTTTAGAAGGTATTTTCAAAACAAGTTTGAACTCTGCTTCCCATTCTGAATTATTGTGTTGATTCTATGCTTGTATTTGTTGCAAGATTGGGACAAAATGCAAACACTGGATAGAAGCGGCAAAATATCAGTTTCTTGCGTAGGGGTGGAGAAGAAGGAAGCTTTACTGACTGAGAGACTGTTCCTCCACAGAGAAAGGACAGGGGTCCAGGACACTGGGTAACCTCGAAATAATTGGGATGACAATGAGCATCTTTTGTCTGTGGTAGTAGCTTGATCTCCCATTGCTACCAAGCTCAGGGTACCCCAGTGGCAGACATTCAAAGCCACCTACTTCTCAGAGACCCAAGCCGCTTCTGTGACACATGTGTTTCCCTGAGAAATTAGCAAAGTATGAAAATTAGATCATTCAAAAAACAAGTTTATTAAATGGTAGTAATCAGCAACATTCTGTTGTTCTGAGAGAGAGAGGTGGGGGGAGGGTGGGAGGAGGAGGGAAGGAGGGAGGGAGGGGGAGAGAGAGAGAAAGAGAGAGAGAGAAGAAGGGAGGGAGGTGGAGAGAGAGAGAGAAAGAGAAAGAGAGAGAGAGAGAGAGAGAGAGAGAGAGAGAGAGAGAGAGAGGTTTATCCTAGGAAGAGACCTGGCTGAATAAATATGCTTTTCTCTTCTGGGGGGCCCTATACTTCCCAGAGTAGACTGTTATAAAAGGGTAGTTATGAGCGTGGACAGATGTTCACAGTAGAGTCACGGTGATTCCACCTTGAATATCTGTCAAGGAGCAAAGATTGTAGATCACCTGTCAGCAAGCCTCTTGCTGCCCCCAGGGCCCCAGCACTCACCTTTCCACAGAGTGATGCCTCGGAGAAAATGGCTCTTCTTTGATCTCTTTAGACTCCAGAGTGAAGAAGCAGCATGTCACACATTAGAAAATGTGTGAGAGTCACCAGCCACATGAATGGTAAATTCTGCCCTGTCCCTGGAGCTGGATCCAGGTTTCAGAGTTGACTAAAATTAACTGGAGAATCTTGTCACACTCTGTGATGTTGCCTGGAAGGCATTTGGCCCTAAGCACTGTATATGTAGCCAACCGCAGCTGGATGAGAGGTCTCACTTCCGGGCTCAGTCTCTGAAGTGGCTGCAGGTCAAGGCCATGCTGAAGGGACTGTGGTGTGCAGCCCATTGGCCTCAGCTTTGCCCTCTGTCTCCCCCTCCCCCGCCATGGCCAGTCTATTGTGTGTACCTCCAAACCACATTTGGACCCTGACTTATGTTTTGAAACAAAAAAGTGGGAAAGAAACCCTTCATCTGTATTCATCTCTCCCTCTCTTTCTCTCTGTATGTGTGTATATCCATTCTTGTCCATATGGGTTCAAATGTGTGCATTTTCATGTTGAGGCCAGAGGTCACCCTCAGCTCTCAATTCTTTTTTGAAATAAAGTCTTTCACCTTGGGCTCGTCAAGTAGGGGAGTTTGGCCAGTGTGCCCCAAAACTGCATCGGTCTCTGTGTTCCCAGGACTGGATTACAAGTGAGTGCCACTGTGCCTGGCCTCCTGCATGGGTCTGAGTATTAAACTCAAATTCTAATGCTTATAAGGAAAACACTTTACTGAGCCATCTCTACAGCCCTTCCATTTTAGAAGTGTTGATAGTAACCACAAAATCCCCCTTTCGCCCTCACTGTGTTTGAGATGTTGTATGTGTCTGATTTAAGTTACCTCCTCTGAATTCTGGGATCCCAGAGAAGGGACCCTCATCCTGGAGGGTGGATGGAGTGGCTCCTGCTTGTATCCTCCACAGGGGTCAGGACACTGGTTTCATCATCCCAGGGAAGAAGAAATATTGTTCACCCCATCCCCCAATGAAGACCTTTCTGTTGAACTGTGAGATGCTTTGTGATGAGTTTGGGTTCTGGTGGAGCAAATCTGATCAGAGCCATCATTGCCCTATCTGGTGGGTAGGTAAACTGAGTCACTGGGTGGCTAAGATGTGACCATTATTAACACCACGAGACTCAAGATGTTACCCAACAGTGGATGTTAGCACCCACAGTGCTGATGACTCTGCTGGGCTTCTCTACACAGAGCTCCCAAGAAAGTTCACACACATGCTCTCCACCTGTAGGAAGAGGAGATCAAAGCCCAGAGGTCTGCATTGGAATCCCTCATATAAATTAACATCTCAGGAACTTAGAAAAGTGCCTATCTTCTCTAAGATGAAAACCAATTTTGAGTTTTTGCAAAACCCAACCTAACCTCATTTTCAGATACCAGCACCGTCCTGAGGAGTGGAGGCATCCAGAAACTGTGGACTGTGAGACAAACCTGGAGATACAGGAGAGCCAGTTCTGGGAAAGAACCCAAAGCAGCTGCTGACAGAAACTAAAAGTTCCCCAACCAGGCATCTCCCACTCAAAGCACACAGCTCTTCTATCCCGCACACTCAGAGGAAGCCCTTTCCAGGGACCAGGCAGCCTAAATGGACCCCAGTTCCTCATGCCAAGGATACATAGCTGTTTAGTCTTGCCCAATACACAGCACTGCTGACAGGTGTTGATAACAGCAAGTTAGACAACCCTGCCAAGCCCCAGCTTTGCTCTTGTATCAAATGCCTGGTCTGTCTCACACAGAAGTAACCATGGCCATAAGTCTTCATAAGCAAGCCTCAGCCAACCCCAGCTCCCTTCAGCCACTCATGGGCCTCAGGGGTCAAAACTAGCCCTCCCATTTGTGGGGGAGAAAGCCAAGAGTAAATAGAGACGAGAAACACACTTAAGTCTGAAGACCACAGGGAATTTTCATTGTGCTGCTCATTATGACATTAGTGCCACAATAGTTGGTGACAATTTCTTAGGAAGAACACAAATTACATAATTTGTCCTTATTAACAGGACAAATATTTGCACACTATGCTATTACCCAGGATGATTACAATGAGATTTCCATCCCAAATGCTTTTTCTCACTTTCCTAATGATCTGCTTATCACCTTGAATCCAGGCCTACTTACAATTTTGACAGAAATGACACCCTGTGAGACCTGAGTCCAAGTCTTGAAGGAAGCACAGCATCCTTCTAATCTGACTGCCGCACTCACATTTGACCCCTCCCCATACAAGGTCAAAAGCATGCCAGCGAGCATCTCCAGCCCAGTTGCCACCAGCTAGCACCTGTGACTACAGCCCAGCTACCTTCTGACTACAGTCACCCTGGAGACGGAAGCACAATGATCCTCATAGCTACAAAAGATAATCAAACAGTGATGGACCTATTGTCTTTAGGGATGACTGTGCTCCAGACCAGCAGAAGAAAGGAACCTCTAAGCTAAACCAACATGGCTAACCCACTTTATTTTTCTACTGTGTTATAACAATTATAGAATATAACCATCTCCAACCTTTAAACTCTAGTTATATTGGGTTAGAAAGAAAAGAAGATGCTGGGGGGGGTGTCTTTGTTATTTCTCTTTTTTATTGCGAAAGAGGGAGAGATTGATTAGTGAAAAAATATTTAATTTGGTTTTATCCAAGTTCAGTGCAAACATGCCACACACATGATATCTGAGTTCTTTTTAGTAAAAATGGAATACATGGGACATCAAAAGGGTGTGTGTGTGTGTGTGTGTGTGTGTGTGTGTGTGTGTGTGTGATGGGTGGATGCATATTTGAGTGTGTGACTACATTTATATAGTCTTTGCTTTTAGTGATCAAAGCTTTTAACGAATGAGGAGGAAGAGGAGGAAGGAATACACACACACACACACACACACACACACACACACACACTTGTTAGGATCTGCAGCACCAATTGAAGCCCCAGGTTTTGCTGTACCTTTGCTGTTCATTTTGGTTAAGAGACAGGGTCTTGGGTGCTCATGTAGCTCAGGATGGCCTTGAAATTGATACGCAGGCAAGGATGATCTTGAATTCCTTCAGATCTCCAGTGTTGGGGTTCCAGATGAGCACCCAGCTGACTGCAGGGTCCTAGGCAAGCACTCTGCTACCTCAGTCACAATGGTGTGTGCTCTGGGACTGTCAACAGACCCAGGCAGATTTCCTCGGCCTGTTCTCTCTGGGGAGCCGTTTCCTCCCAGGTTGCTCACTTCAAGCCTTCGAACTCTCTCTAGCTGACAAGCCTGAGGTAGCGGCTCAGCCCAGCTAGGCCCTGATAAGTGAGGTGCACAGAAGAAGGTTCTAGGTTCTAGACAGAGTCCTCTTTCTCTTTCTCACGAGCACCTGCCTTGGCTTCCTGCTGTTGCCCTGCTTTCCTCTTTAACCTCTTCTCCCTCTCTGTTTGGAAGCAGTTCTTACAGGACAGTCCCAGGAATCCACACAACCACAGCTCCAGTGCAGCCAAGAGTGACCTGTGCTTTTCCTTCTCAACATAGCTCAGCAAGAATAGCCCACAGGCCCGAAGAAAGGACTCTGACAGGGCTCTCTTCCTCTTCTTCTCCTCCTCCTCCTTCTTCTTATTGATTTAATAAAGTTTTATTTCTCTTTCCAATACAGACAGCACACCTGGGAAGATCTGTATTGGGTAGAATACACAGCAGGGAACCTGGCAGCTGTTGTGGGCCCCCACCTCAACCCTGCCTGGGCCACAAACCACCCAAAGCCCTCCACACAGCCCAGACTTCCTGAGTTGCTTGCTCCATGTGGGGAGGAGCAGGCTGCAGTCAGAGCAGGGAGGGGCAGGGTGAGGATTTGAGGAGGGGGTTGGGGTACAGAAGGCCTATACTTCTGTTAGGTCCCTCATTCCACACAGTGTCACCAGTGATGATCAAGATTTTTCAGAAGAGCAAACTGAAACCATGAATGGTTATTTGTCCAGCCACACAGCTGAGATGAGATGAGACAGAATTCACCTGTGTCCTAGCTCAGGCTCGTTCCTCTACACTACACACATCTGGCATATGGCAGGTGCCTCATAAACATGTTTAAAAAAGACAAATGAGTGGATTCGCAAAGGGAAGAATGAACCCACCAGCCACAAGTTCTCAGCTGGTCCTCAGGATGAGCTGCCTAAAAATGCAGAAAGCCAAGACATGTGTGCCAATCTGGGCCAGTAAGATGAGCTCTTAGAACCGGGCTAGGCTGGAGAGAAAAGGGCAGGCAGAGGACTAGAGGGATACCTCAGCCTGGGAAAAGCTGTGCCAAGAAAAATGTGGCCTCAGTGGAATCCCGGGGGTTCTGCAGCAAACCTGTGTGTGCCCTTCTAGGCTGTGGCTGCACAGGATTGGCTCTCTGGGGAAGGATATGGTACTGAATTGGTGAAGAACAGTTCCTGTTCATCCGGCATCGTGGTGCAGGTAAAGCCTATTTCATTATGGCAATGCAAGCAGAGTGGCTTTGACTTCTAAGAGGCTAGGAACTGAGTAAATCATTGATAACTATTTGGGACTTTATCAGTTCATTTTCTTGTGTGTGTGAGGCATGCATACATGTGTGTGTGTATGCTCACATGTGTAGTGTGGTGTTTGTGTGGTGATGTATGTGGGTACCCAAAGTTGATGACAGTTGTCTTTCTTGATCATTCTCTATTTTTCCATTGAGTCAGGGCCTCTTATTTAAACACAGAGCTGGTTGGTGTGACTAGTCTATCTAGCCAGCGTGATTCAGGAATCCCACTGCTTCCATCAGAATGGCTTGTGGGAAAGCTTACAGGACATTTTCTTGATAGATGGTTGATATGGGAGAGCACAGACCACTGTGAGTGATGCTACTTCTGAGCAGGTGCCTCTGAGTTTCTAAGAAAGCAAGCTGAGCAAGCCATGAGGAGCAAGCCAGTAAGTAGATCTCCTCCGTGGTTCTGCTTCAGGTCCTGCTTCCAGATTCCTGCCTCAAGTTTCTGCCCTGCCTTCTCATCATGATGGGCTGTAATCTGTGAGGCGAAATTAACTCCAGGTTGTTTTGGTTAGAGTTTTGTCACAGCAATGGAGGCACGTTCTAAGAAAAACACAAGGATTCTGGGATCCAAACTACAGTCCTCATGCATGCTGCTTGTGCAGCAAGTATTTTATTCATTGAACCAGTTCCCTAGCTTTCCATTTTCTGTTGCCATAGCAACAGAAGCTAGATACTGGAAACTAAATATTTTGTAAAGAAAGGAGGTTGATTTAGTTTAGTTTTGAAGGTTGAAGATGTAAGCTCGAGTTGTTCCATCCATTTTGTCTCTGGCAAGGCTGTATGGCTGCCTCTCAACAGAACAAATGGCATCATCATGTACGTGTGTGTGTGTGTGTGTGTGTGTGTGTGTGTGTGTGTGTGTATGCCTATGTGTGCGTACATGTATGTGTGTGTATGTGTGCATGCTTGTGTATGTGTATATGTGCACTCGTGTGTTTGTGTATGCATGTGTATGTGTGTATGCGTGTGGGTATGTGTGTATGTGTGTGTTTGTATGTGTATATGTGTGTGTACACACGTGTGTATATGCGGGATATGTGTGTGTGTATCTATGTGTGCGTGTACATGTGTATGTGTATGTGGGGGAGTATATGTGTGCCTATGTGTGTGTGCACGTGTGTGTATGTGTGCATGCTTGTGTATGTGTGTGTGTGTGTGTGTGTGTGTGTGTGTGTGTGTGTAAGACACACAGAGAGAGATAAAATGGCAAGACAGGAAGCCAGAGATTCTGGGTTTGCTTTGTTTGTAGCAATTAGTTTTTGTGTGATCTACCCAGAGTTCTGAGACCAACATTAAATCCCTTCCAAGGACATCATCCTCAATACCTTATTTGATTCCCACCACCTCATAAAGGCCCCATCACGAATCAGCATTGCTACTCCAAAGCTTAACGTTCTGATTTAACAGTCTTTAGAAGACATGCTCAAACCATCTGCAACTCACAGTAGGGACATTGGTCATCAGTGTCACCCCCATGACCATCATCATAACCAACTCTATCACCACTGTCAACCCTTGCATGCCATCAGTGACTTTCCATAGTAAAGCAGAGAAACTATGGTCCCTTGGAAGGCTTGTGGGTTGTTAGCTTAGATGCATTACTCAGGTGGGAGCTGAGGACATTTTAAGGTAAGCCTCATATTCATCACATATAAAATGGAATAACTAAAAAAAATAGAGCAGATTCATGGAGGGAGATAGTAGCCAAAGGAGGTAATGGTTAAGGTTTAGACAAAAGGGACACCTCAAGAAATCTATTGCACAACATGGTGACTTTAGCTAAGAACAGGTATATCGTTAGTGTTCTCACCACAAAAAAAGACAATTAGGCAAGGTAGTACATATAATAGCTAGTTTGATTTAGTCATTCCACAATACATGCATTTTTAAAAACAGTATTGTGCTCTACACAATAAATATGTACGTATATAACTTAAAGTTTTTAGCTAATAATAAATTAATTTTTAAGATTACATTACATGTTTCTGTGTCCTCAATCATTTTTTATTTCTTCACAGTGGAAACATGGATACACACATTAAAATACCACATAACTTTTGGATTGGTGACATAGCACAGAACTCCAGAAGCAGAGGCAGGTGAATTTCTTGTGTGTTCCAGATCTACATAGTGAAACCTATTCTCAAATCAAACATGTCAAAAGTGGGGAGGAAAAATACACATGACATTCCATTATTACCTACAATTTTTAAATTTTATTTGCCAGTTTTATAAACTAAGATAAAATGAATAGAAAAAAAACATTTGTGATTAATAAGTACAAAAGTAAATTACTGCCCTACAGAAATATCAGACCTTTGAGACAGTCTCATTATATAGCCCAGGCTAGCCACGAAACTCATGATTCCTCTACTTTAGCTCTGTATGATTAACGAAAGTTTTAAAAAGAAAGTGCAATACAAACAAACTATAGACTGTGAGTGAGTCTACAGCTCCCGAATTCCATGGAGGAGATTAGGAAAAGCTGAAGAAATACAGCCAGGGGAACCTGAGTATTGGCGGGGAACTCCATAAAGCTCCCCGCCCATAGCCCTGGCTCTCTCTAGGGTGGAGTCCAAGTTTCTCCCTTTGAGGCAGGCTTCTGGGATGCTGGCCAACATGCTGCCACTTGATGGTTTGTTTGTTTGCTTCTAAAGACATAAAATCCGAACTTATCAAACAAAGTCACACTTGGCCCTGCCATCTTGAGAGGTAAATTCCACCATTATCTATGCACTTTAACCCCCACACAGAACACTTAGTTCCCAGGCAAGCTGGCAGCCAGCTCCAGGGTTGACCTTCACCGGCTCACCCCTTCAGCAGTGGAGCCATGACTGGCTAGTCATGAGGCAGGTGTGCCTGTTGCACAGCCTAGGGAAATGCCCAAAGGTCTGACCCACCAGCTGGGAGTCTTTAAATCCTTTTTGAACTCATTTCCTCATCTCTATAAAAGTGGTTTGAGGACAATTGTCTCCTTACCAGCTGGCTTGTGACAAGAAGTCATGAAAAAAGTGATTAAACATTGACCCCAGTGCTGGCCTTTAGGAAGGGCTCAACACAGGACAGCCAAGGTCCCATTGCTTGAGAGGGACAAAGAACTTCTCCTACAGCTTTAGACCACACCAGCTCAGTTTCTAGAGAGCTGGGTGGGAAGGAGGAGGTGAGATGGGGAGAGAAACATACACTGAACGGGAAAGAAATAGTTTGTGGTTAAATAGCACAGGGCAAGATGAGGCTAATTAACAGACACTTTACCCAAAACTTTGCCGATGCTCTCTTGAGTCAAAGTCCTCAAAAATCACTGACTACTACTGTGTGTGTTAGCACCCACAGATATGGAAAGGGATCATCCTGGCCAGGAAGAGGGATTCATGTTCATTCTATGTTTTGCACAATTTATACGCCGGGCATGGGGGAGACAGTGCTCACCTTCTGCTAGCATTCAGCCGCCATAGGGTGGAAGCCCTGTAATGCTACAGTGTTTCTGCTCCTGAGAACTAGATAATGCTCTACTCATTGCTCCTTACCTCTCCTCACCCAGAAAAGGCGACGGACCCATAAAACGAGAGGTCAGGAGACACGAAGCATTTCCGGATGCGTGTGGGAAGAGCTGACTCATACTTCTCCTCGTTTTCCCCTCCCGCTGTGGTGCCTGGCAACACTCCAGATGGCAGAGGCACCACCAGCCTATGTCCTCTGATGGAGACCATGGAAAAACCATGATGGGTGAATAGTTCTAGATCCTGTTCCTCTCCCAGTTCACACGAGCCAGTCACTGTGTGCCTTGAGGCAATGGAGTTTGTGACCACAGTCAACCTGATTCACCCTCAGATGATTGTGGACAAAGGTGGGAACAGACAGGGAGCAAAAGACAGAGACGCCATGGGAGGGACAGCATCAGGGAGTGTGGGGGTGGGAGCTGGGAAGGAGGCTGTGTAAGAACTCTTGGAAGCAGACAGACATGGCCAAGAGGCTAGGTGGTGTGTGTGTGTGTGTATGTGTGTGTGTGTATGTGTGTGTATGTGTGTGTGTATATGTGTGTGTATATGTGTGTGCATGTGTGTGTATGTGTATGTGTGTGTATATGTGTG
This sequence comes from Sigmodon hispidus, assembly GCA_004025045.1. Taxonomy (NCBI): domain Eukaryota; kingdom Metazoa; phylum Chordata; class Mammalia; order Rodentia; family Cricetidae; genus Sigmodon; species Sigmodon hispidus. Next base: position 161,050 of record PVIH01001128.1, on the reverse strand, counting down.
TGCATGTGTGTGTATGTGTATGTGTGTG
>PVIH01001128.1:0-160922 GCA_004025045.1 Sigmodon hispidus | reverse complement strand
CCAGGATGTTTCTCTAACCATTTGCAGCCTCAGATAGGCTTCTCTCACTCTTACCAACTCGTGCACTGTGTTCTATCTTCTGTAGGAAGTTGAGCCGTGAGGGAGAGCCAGCTCCCCACACACGCCACAGATGGCTCCAGTCCTGCTTTCTGCCCTTGCTCATCCTTCTTATACCCACCAGAATATGGCGGGCACTACTCTGCACCCTGAAGGGGTATCATATGGAGCAAGATTTGGGCTTTCTTGGGTCAACAGCAACATGAAAATGAGTGAAACAGACATGCAAAAAATCGATTTTAACATCTCAGACAGATGTGCAGCTGCTTAACATGGTCAGATGATGCCAGCCAGTATAAACATATTTTGAAAACATGTATTATATTTCTTATACATGCATATTTGTTCTTGTCAAAAATGAAGATCAAATCAAAATTTAAAGGGATTAAAAAAACAAAGAATAGATTTTAAACTGTGATATTAGAAATAAAGACAGTAAGTTTGCGATAAAGACTATAAAAAGGATTTACTTTAGATGCAGCTGGTTAATGATGATGACTTTGAATAGATAGCATTTGAAACCAAGGGCGACAGTAAGAAAAGAAATCTTCCTTCCACGCTTCCTTTACAGCCTCAGGCACAGAGACCTTTAGTGGGGAAAGAGAAGGCTATTGAGGGCAAGTCAGCCTGTGTACCAGGGCTCTTCATGTGGGGAGAACTTGGGTAGAAACTGAGAAAATTGCTAATCTCTGTGTTGTAGTAGGCTTTTCCTGGCCCGTTTTGGGTCCGGGAGGTTTGTGACCTGGCACGGCCCGTGGCGGCGATTGGAACCTGGTTCGCACGGAGGCTTTTGTTCCCCAAAGAAATGAATCACACGCTTATATCCTTTACACTGTTTGGCCCATGTCTTATGCCCATTACTAGCTAGCTCTTTCACCTTAATTTAACCCATTTCCATTTATCTTTCCACCACGTGGCTCACAGCCCGTGGCTCACCTGGATCCCTACATGCTGCTTCTGTGGGGGAGACTGACCTGCCTGCGCTGATTCTCCACCCACTTCTACAGTGCTCTACATAGGCCAGCACAGTACTTTATTTACATCATACAGAACATTCCACCACATCTCTGGGACAATATCCTGAGCAGAACATGGAGAAGAGGGTTGTGCCCTCCAGGTCACCCTAGGGCAGAGATTTCAGATGACATGAAGAGAAAGGGCTGCTGGAGAAAGGGTTGAATGAGCTGGGGAGGTGCCATGTCAGCTTCCTGGGGTGACAACAATCTGCTGGGAAAATAGAATTTGGAGGTGCCATTATGGAATGGCTGGGGTCTCTGGAGGAATCAAAGGAAGGCTGTATCATCTTCAGATCAATCGAAAGAACGCTCACAGTGCAGGATGGATTTGGGATCACTGGAGAGTGCCGTTTAAATCTGTGGTCTGAGCGGAGCTACCTGGGAAATGAAGACAAGAAGTCCAGGAGGCCCAAGGAGCATTCACATTCAGGAGTCTAAAAAAAGAAGAGCTCATAGAGGACCATCAGGGGGGTAGAAGGTGAACTGGGTGTCTGTTGACAGATGCTCAGAGTGTGTCCAGACTCGGAGGATAAAGTCCAAGAGCCAGCCAGACGGGTCACTGGCAACCTTGACCAAACTCTTCAGGGAAAGCATTGGGAGCTGAGCCAGGCTGCAGCAGGCCCAGGAGTGCATAGGAGTTAAGAAAATAGACACAATGTGGACAAATCCGATTATTTTGAAAGCTGTGACTCCAAAGGCGGAGGGGAGCTCAGAGGTCTCCGTGCCAGAGAGACTGTGAAGGAAGCATGGCTGGGTACTGGTTGGAAGTGTCCAAAAACAGAAGGGCACTGAGGGCAAGAGGCCAGAGACACTCGGAGAGTGAGATGGCTGGCTCCAGAGCCCAGCTGGGAGGCCTCTGGCCATCCAGCAAGGGAGAGGAGAGTCACAGTCTGGATGAAATGGCCAAGTTGGTGTCAGAAACATGAAAGTTTAGTGAACTATCGAGCTTGCTCGGAGGGAGGAGAGTGCGGGGTGGGGGTGTCTGTGGAGCAGAATGAGGGCCAGATGCAGGCAGGAAAGCAAACCGGTGCTTCTGGCACAGGGAGGCGACATGACTGGAGAAAACAGTGGAATCTATAGCCTAGCTTGGCAGTATTGGCAGCCAATGTGCAGACTGAGCTGAGCTGGAGAGCCCAGGGCAAGAGCACCCAGCTTGTCTGTGCCATGATCTGTCCAAAGAGCCAGAAGCTATGGTGCAGGCACAAAGAAGTGGAATAAGGGACCCCCTGAGGTTGGAATTTTGCCAACTGGCTGTAACAAAGGCCGATTTGCTGAGGGAATTCCCTTTAGAAAGATTCTGAGGGGTAGGGGCCATACAGATAAAACAAGGGAGCAGGAGGAAGGCAGGAGAGAAAGGCAGAACACTATGGAGGGACTGGGGCAGCAAGGACCCCTCGGGGCTGGTAGGAGGGCAGAGGTGTTTGGGATGTAGATTCAAGGATAAGATTCCTCCCATGGCTACAGGAGTAGGGCATCTGAAGGGAGGGTCTCCAGAGAAGCTTGTGCTATGTGCTGCATATTCCACTGGATAGGATATAGTTACCCCCAAGGACGAAGAACTAAAATACTGTGAGGAGGTGGAGGCCACAATGTTGCCTCTGATTAGTCTATGAACTGCCAGGTCCCATCAGTTTCTATCTCTGCACATTAGTATCTTTTTTGTAAAAGGGAAGACAATAATTTGTAGTTACACCTTAATATTTATGTGAGCATGAAAGGAGATGATTCAGGTAAAACACTGAAAATCTCATACATGGGGCTAAATAGCAGCCTTTGAAATGAGTAGCATTAAGACAGAGCATTGGGGCAATTTGCTAAGGCAGCTCTGGGAAATGAGTGTCTTCTTCACATACCTGGCCCTCAGCCCCCTGAGCTTTGGAGACTGTCTTGAGGACTGATCAGTATACACATATCAGGTACACGGGGCTTGAGAGATTGTGTGGTCAGTTGTGAGTCATCTTCACCATCAAACTGATTGGATAAAAAGTCACCTAGAAGATACACACCTGAGCTTGTCTGTAAGGGTGCTTCTGAAGAGAGTTAGCCGAGGAGGAAAACCCACCCTGACTACCAGCAGCACCATTTCATGGCACTGGAACTGAATAAAAAGGCAAATAAATAGATGGAAAGAAAGAGCTGAATTTTAGTATTTATTAACTCTGCTTCCTGACTGAAGATATTGGCATCATGCCCTAGGCCCCATGATGGACTCAAACTGTGGGCCCAAAGAAAGCCTTCCTCACATTAGCTGTTTTTGTTAGATATTCTGAAAACTAAGTAACTAAAAGAGTGTTCTTCCAACCTTCATCACACTGGCATCTGCAGGCATGAACCTCTGTGCAAATGGCTTTGCACGGTTATATATTTCCTTATGTGTTTTCTTGGTACACTGAGCCTGACACACTGTCATTAGTGGCCAGAGGTAGGCAACTGGCATAGTTTTATACATATATAAAACATGGATGAGACAAATGTTCAGGGTGAACACCATCTTAATATGTGATAATGTCAGAAAAATGGGTACTACGTCATTGTCAGATTGGGCGGTTGTGGGGACCACATGATAGATGGAGGAGTTCCTTCTTCAGGCCACAGGTCAACCCAAATGGACACAGGAGAGGCTGCATCCAGCCATGAGGTGTGGGGGCTGCCCTTCTTTGAACTGATTCACAGAGAGCGACACCAGGTGAGTAGACATCTCTGGGCAGTTCCATCAATCAATACTCAGCCCCGGTCTTGTCGGTTTCAGATGCTGAATCAGCACAGCTTCAGGCTGCTCCTGCCCGCTTCCTGGGTGTCTTTTCCTAATGATGGAGATCACACATTCATGATGCTTGTTGGGCTAGGCTTGCTCTCATCCTGGCTACCTTTCAACAGGAAACTGTCGGCCTTCGGGAGAATAGCTTTCACTCACAGAACACACAGAAATGAAGGCTCTCCACACTTGGGAACATGGACAAAGACTTCTGTCTCTCTGAATGTGAAGTTCCAGTTGATGTTTCTAGGAAAACAAATGCTTAACTTCTTTTATGTAGACCTAGAGTTCTTCACAGTCAGGTGAAAATCAATTATACAAGACAGTACATAGGACAGTTGTCCTTCAGCCACTTGGATCTTTGTAAGGTTGATCTGTGGACCTCGAAAGTAATATTTAGTGACCAGAGAGAGAAACAAACTCTCAGCCTAACTGGGGAGCATGGCCTTGTCCCTGGCTGATGCATTAGTCTGCCATGGAGGTGCTGCTTATACACGTTGACAAGCATGACTCAGGGGGACAAAGTCCTTCGGGGTTTACTCCTGCCTCAGGTGTTTTATGCTTTTAGAAAAGGAGATTTGTCAGCAGGGATGTGTTTAGATATCTGGTAACAAGCTCTCCTCTGCTTCAAACACCTGGTTTTAACCTTGACCTCAGGGGCAGACCCCCTTCTTCTCCTGTTCCATGAGTAATCAGCCACCCTGACCTCCTAAGGAAGTATAGTCATGGGAGCACGTGTATTCCCTTACAAATCTGTCTGTCTGTCTTTGTCTATCTGTCTGTCTGTGTGTGTGTGTATCTAAACTTTAAAGCCTCGCCACGAAGGTCAATCCCATGTTTTGAAATCAAGTGAAGGAAATAAGGTTGTGACCTATGAGGTCACCAGCTGGGTCTTTTTGATGCTCTGGGGACAGCTTCCAGAGTCCTCTGTCCAGACACCATCAGATAAGAGACATGGTGTCCCAAAGCTGCCTTGGTTTTCTGTGTACAAGGATTTGAAGCCAAATTTCCTGTGGAAAAGAGTTCAAAGAAATATGAGTCTCAGTGCTTTTCTATTTCCGCTAGCCTAGGCAAGGGCTGTGCTGTGAGAAGCCCCATAGCAGACAGTCCTATTGATACCAGCAGAGTTCTGGAGGGAACTCTGAAGGTTGCTCTCTTTCCCTCCCATGTTGGTGTCATTCCACGTATCCTAGGGGTTGACATAGCCTTTTTCTAAAGGCAGAAGTCAGCCTTCCTTAGAGTGCTGCAAATTCGTGGAATGGGTCTCACACAGCTCTGCTAGAAGCCTGGGTCCTCCTCGGGTGATCCTCAGTCACTGCATGCTCACTAGAACTGCAGCCCCAGAGTGTGCACGAGGCCTGCAGGCCGGGGATGCTCCTTGAAGGTGGCACTGAGTGGGTGGTCAGGGAACTGCTGAAGAATGTATCCTAGGACTGTCTGGGAAGAGGGTCACTGAGAGTGCATGGACATCATGTGGGGGTAAACTGGGCATTCTGGGAAGCAGTGTGTGATGTGTCCCAGAAAGAGCTATGATGACTGGAATTAATTTTCATAACAAATGAAAACTGATGCTTTATAGTAGCCACCAGGTTCAGACAGCAACTTGTCTGAAAGGAGAGACTATGTGCAAACATTATCAGTCATTCTCTCTAGGGAGTTCACACATCAAATCCTGCCTCTGTGGCGCTCTGGGCAGGGCCTTTCACAGGGAGTGGAAGACACAGAAGTCCTGGAGCCCAGGTGGGCTGGCTATGGGCTGAAAAGGAAGCTCCTAAAACTCCAAAAGAACAGTCATTTTGACAAATGCCAGACTTACCACTTCAGAAAGAGGCTGTTTATTTGAATAGGCCCATTGTCCTCATTCCTTAAAAATCCATTACATTTATTTACATGCACACGTGAATGTACACTTATATGGAAGCATGGCAGTGAGGGTACACTTGTGAGAGCCAGTTCCTTCCTTTTGGCACTGAACTCAGAGCACCCGGCTAGGCAACAAGCTCCTCTACCTACTGGAGATCTTGCTGGCACTACATTTTTTTTAAGGTGTCTATGGCGAAGGTCAAAAAGCCAAGAGAGGTTCAGACTTCCATGAAGAGGATTTGCCACAGAATTTTAACCAGGCATAGAACTGATGATGTGTTGAGTTTCTACAAAAGGTGCCAGGTACCCCCAGGCCTGCCAAGTCAGAGGGATGACCCTCAGTCCAGAGATCAACTCCAAATATAATTAGCAAGACACATGTACCTTCAAGTCAACAGGAGACCAACCTGGGACAATCTAAATACCCTAAGGGGTATCTGACATGAGCCCAGCTCTGCTGGAGTGGGTGAGACAAAGTCTGGTCTGAGACAAGTAGCTGTCACAAAATGTCACTTCCGGATGGGCCCATGAGGGACTGGGCAGTTAGAAATAGCTCCAGATCCCCTTCTTAAAGACTTTCTTTTCTATTGGAGCCAATGTTGGCCTGTTGAACCTTAGTAGGTAGGACCAATTTCTTCTCTCCTCTCTCTCTCTCTCTCTCTCTCTCTCTCTCTCTCTCTCTCTCTCTCTCTCTCTCTCTCTCCCCCTCCCCCCCCTCTCTCCATACCTAAAAGGAAGTCTCAGAACCTTCTATGTGACCTCCAGGCCTTGTTTCGGAGGTATGTGTGTGTCAATGATACCTTCCTTGTGCCAAGACCCTCATTGACATCAAGCCTTGCTGAGCAGTGTAAGACTGCTCTCAAGCCCACAGTGATACACACTGTCATTAGATACTTGTTGGGTAGGAGCGGGCATCTGTCTCTTTCTCCTCGAGGAGCACACTCTTGGCTCCTCCTTCTCTCTGACCTCATCTAGCTCTTTGGGTTTGTCAACAGCAGCCTCTGACTCACCTGGTGACTGGGCTCTCCCCGGCGGCGCACAGCTTGAAGCTGCCTCACCCGCTCCGCCATGGCCTTGGCCCTGGGCCCTCCAGCCCACTCTGTTCTTCTACTCACCCTGCCTTTGGCAAGAGGCATGGGTGCCTGTGCCAGGGCAAATTGGCAGAGGGAAGTGGAGATGAGAACTGAACATTTTGCAACTACAACAAATTTAAACAAACAGAGAGCACCTGTCCCTCAGTGTTTTCCCTGGTGAGAAGCACTCGCTCCAACTGTAGTGCTGACTCCCGGATTATGGAGGCATCCATGGGAATTTGAGGAAGATCTTACCAGAGACCGTGGGGCCCAGACACACTTTACAGTCACTTTCATAGTAGAGCCTCTGGGAGGTTTGGAAAGATGGACCCTTACCCCTGATATCTTGCAAACAAAACAAAACAAAAACCTCTGCACTGTCTAGTGTACAATAGATGATGGGCTTGAAGATTGGCCATTGGCCTATCACCTATCTACTACAAGTAGAGAAAAAAAATCTGTTTTGGAGGCTGGAGGTGACTCAGTCAGTAAATGCTTACTGTGTAAGCAAGAGGCCCTGGAGTTCAGATACCCCAGCAGCCATGTAAAAAGCCAGTCCCAGCAGTGTGTACGAGGGAAGTAGAGAAATACAGGAGGATCCCACAGCAAAGGGTTTCATGAGCTACTCTGAAGTGTAAGATGGGGAGTGACTGATGAAGACATCTGCCATTGGCCTTGGGCCTCTACACATGTACACACACGTGTTCTTGACCACTACGAGTTGCTGTTCTGGGGGGGGGTTAGTTTCATGAGAGCGCTTCACTGTAATGCACGCCTAAAAACATAATGCTACCTTGTTGAAGCTGCCCACATCTTTCCTTTGAAGTAAATGAACAGCATTTTGATTTTCACCTTGAATATTTCAGAGGAGGTTGCAAGGAAGTGTAGACAATTTACTTGGAGTCTTCATTCAGATCCTTCACATTGTTATACTATTTTGGTTTATTTCCTTTATCCTTTGCCCTTCCTACCATCAAGCACCAACCCATTCCTGAGACATAAAACACCTGTTAGCACAGTTTTCCCCTGAATGTTTGAGAAATGATGTTTCCTCATCTCTAAATACTTGAGTGCACATTTCCTAAAAATAAGGATCTCTTTATTTTTTGTTGCTCTGATAAAATGTCTGAGGCTGAGTAATTTACAGAGAAGAGTTTATTTGGTTGATGGTTCTATAGTCTGGAAAGTGCCTAGAATCTGGGTAGGGTTTTCTTCCTGTATCAAAACATGGTGGAAATAACATGTTGACCCCAAACAAGCATGCTAGCTAGAGGTTCTTTGGGGGTGGGGGTAATTTAAGAGAAAAGATTTTTCCCCATGTATTTTCCTGCTTGTCCTCCCTTCCCTCCTCCCAGTCGCTCCCAGTTCACCTTCAACCTCCCCCATCCCATCTTGCCATCCCCTCCCACAAAAGGTGAGTCAGCTCAGCCTGGTGCATCCACTCCAGGCAGGTCCAATTCCCTCATTCCAATATCAGGACTGGGTTAGGCGCTCCTCTGCAGAGAATGGGCTTCAAGGTGTCAGCCCACACACAGGAACACAGTCTGATCCCACTCCTTGAGGCTCTACACACTGCCCATGCCTATCAGCAATCACCTACCCTTTTTTATAAAGTAACTAATGAAGTTATGGGAGTCTTCCCCTGTGGTAGTCTGAATGAGAAATACCTCCCACAGGCTCAGGTATTTGAACACTTGGTCCTTTGCTGGTGCTGTTAAGGAAAGATTATGGACCCATTAGGAGGTGGAGCCTTGATGGAGGAAGTACATCACTGGGGCGGTGGGGGGGGCAGCGGCAGGCTTTGAAGGTGTCTAGCCTTGTTTCATTCCGGTGAGCATTTTCTTCTGCTTCATATTTGTGGTAGAATATGTGATCTCTCAGTTTCCTGCTCCAGCCACGTTTCTTCTACTCCCCCTGAGACTGCAAGCTTGCATAGACTCTTCTACAGGTAGTTGTTTTTGGTCATCGTTATTATCATAGTGCAGAAAATTAATCAGTGTACCATCCATGGGACCAACCTAATCCCAATTCCCTGGAAAGGCTCCAGTTCAGAATACAGTTCCAAATGACTCGGGGAGAACTTTCCAATACTTGAACTCTTGGGTGATATATTCAACGTATAGCAATACGTCTCTGAATGATAAATGAGTATTATCTACCCATACATTTTATTCAATTTTTAAAAACCATTTATCCCCACAAATGTCCTATTAATAAGCAGTAGAAAAATCCCAGGTCATGGATAGCTTTTAGTCACCATAAATTCTCATTCTCTTCCCATGGATGACTTCAGTCATCATGGTTCCTCATTCTCTTTTTTCTAAACTTTGAAGGGATCTTGTTAAATAATTTGTAGCAGCTGGTAGTACTCCTTTGACAAGATCCCCAACCCCCAGTTGGAGCTAACTCAGTATTTTGGACACATCCTCTGGGTCTGCAGCCAGTTTGCGCCTCATGCCCATGCCTGTTCCATTTCCCACGTGTTCCAGGAGCACCAGCCTTCTGGTTGCCTAGGATTACCATGTCTGTAGTCTGTCGTTTGGACTGTACTTCTCTGGTTGCTTCTTGCCTCACTCTGGGGTCACAGAGGACAGGCTGTCTGGTTGAGGACTCTGCACAGAGTTATGCCACCACACTTTGCCTTGTTTGTTTTTACACTCTCACTAGACAGTGGAAAGTTCACTCAGTCACCTGTTTGTTATCTTATAACTCTCCCGAAGATAAGCTTCTGGAGTGCAGGAGTCTGTCCTTAGTGATTCCTAAATGCTTGGAATAATGTGTGTCTGCCAGATAATAGACAACCAGCCAGCATTTGTAGGATGAATAAATACACGAATAGCAAAAGCCTTTTCAGATGACTGGATTGGAGACAAGAGAGTCCTTTCATCTCTACCTAAATGGGATCAATAGTTGACCAGAGCTGATGGAAGAGAAACATCCCTCTGTCTCCATGTGCCTCTCAAAATGTCACTCACTGACCAAGAAGGCTTTAGTCCATGGCTCTCCTCTTGTTAGTCGACAGACATGAAGGCAATAAAATTGGGTTACTTTTAAAGATATTCAACATCTCAGGATTTGTGTGAGAGACTTCTTAGCAGAAAAAAAGGCAATATCTTGACATGAGGCCAGAACTGAAACACACCAAGAAGTGACTTCTTGAAACCTATTCTAGGGGCTAAGATGGTTCCTTTCCTATCACAATGGCCTTGGGCAGCTCACAGCACCCTGGAAAACCTACTCATGCTAGGATCAGAGGTCTGGACCTCTGTCATCTCCCTTCAAACTCCCACCTGGGGTCCCAGAGAAGCAAGCTTGGAAGTTAGGAATAAGCCAGAGTCATAGGCAGTCAGGATGGGCTGCTCTCACCTTGTAATGCTTTCAAAGAAAATGGTCCCAAAGGGAATGTCACTATTAGGACCTGTGGTCTTGTTGGATGAAGTGTGTCACTATGGAGGTGGGCTCTGACGTCATAGATGTTCAAGCCATGCCCAGCGTCTCAGACTACTTCCTGTTGCCTGTAAGCCAAGTTGTAAGACACTCAGCTGCTTCTCCAGCACCATGTCTGACTGCACACTGTCATATCCACCATGATGATAATGGACTAAACCTCTGAAAATGTAAGCCACCCCAATTAAATGTTTTTCCTTTATAAGAATTGTCATGGTCATGGTGTCTCCTTACAGCAACAGAAACCCTAACTAAAACACACCTATAATGGGAAAGTTCTGCCTTCACTGTAGAGATGACTCCCTTGGATGGAGTCATGCCTAACGGCCTTTGAGAAAGCCATACCCAGGCCCTGCACTATATGTACAGGGACCTCCAGACATTTTCAGACAATGAAACTGAGTGGTGTGTGTCTTCAGAAGAGTAGCAGCAGTGGTCATGGCCTGCCTGGACCCCTGCTGTGCTCACTTCAGGCTGAGGCTCCACACCTTCACTCTGAGTAGGACACATCAGGCTCCCAATAACCCAAAGCCCAACTCTCGTTCTACTTTAGAATCCAGAGCAGCATAAGACAAGCAAAAAGTGACAACCCTATTAACTAGATCTGTGGTCTCAGTGCTCCAAACCTGTCTGGCAGGTGCTATAGGGATGTTGAATCCTGGGGAATCTCTAGGTTCAAAATACTTCCCTGCTCTAGGTCTAAAGAGAAAGCATGTGGAGGGCCAGACATGAAAGGGGTAGATGGAATTGCTTTTTACTGAATTAAAAATGAGGCCTTTCCTACCTTACTTGGAGGACCACGTTCATGGCACTTCCAATCCTGTTTCTCCATCATTCTGACACTGTGATGCCCTACTGAAATGACCTTAACCATGAAAAATTATCTGGAAAGCTACTCTCAATGGTGTTGAATCAGCTTAACCCCACCTTCCGACAGATAGAACCTGGGACTTCAGACTAGGTCAAAACTGTGGGAAGTACAGTATTAGACAGAAAGCACAGAACTAAATGGGAAATATGAGACCACACAGGAACGAGAGAGTCAAGTGAGGTCCAAAAGGTGAGCCACTGAGCACTCTCCGTGGCTGAGACTTGGACCCATAGATGAATTCCTTCAAGGTCAGTTTGGACTGATCTACAGACTCATGAGTCTCCACAATGCTTGGACCTACTCCGCAGGAGGTTTTCTTCTGGGACTCTGTTGGAGGCAGACCCTAGCTGCTTCATCCTCCTGACCCAGCTTTGCTAGACCAGAAAAGGAACAGAGAGACATAATCAGGCATACACGCTAAGACACAGCCACAAAGCCTCAGCACCTCCTGGCTCTGCTACAGACCAGCTGGGGGAGGGGGGACTCCATCAAATGGCTTGACCTGTATAACTCAGTTTCCCCATCTGATGACAATTATTTAAAAGGGCTGTTTGTTCTGAAGGTACAATAGATGCTTTGAGACTTGTCTCACAGGTAGCAAGCATCCAGAGGTTAGTGGTCATTATGGGTGTCATATATTATTATTATATGGAGACTGGGAGCGAAGAGGAGAGACCCATAGAGTTGTGGGCCCATTACACTTACTTCTTGACCTCCTGAAGCAACCTGTTGGGGATTCTACCTCCAGCCATTCCTGTGGTTCTTCCACAGCCTCCCTGGCATGGCCTAGTTTAAAGCCCTTTATATTATCTTGTGTGCTGGACATATGGTAGGGTCTTCAAACTAATTGTTTTTTGTTTTGTTTTGGTTTGGTTTCTGTTTTGTTAGGAAAATGACCACATAAATTACTTTTAAAATTGATGTCTGGGGTATTTTAAAATGCGTGTGTGTGTGTGTGTGTGTGTGTGTGTGTGTGTGTGTGTGTGTGTAACTGTTTGCACACCATGGTGTATGTGTGGAGGTCAGAGGATCACTTTTGCCGGAGTCCGTTCTCACCTTCCATTATGGATTAAATTTTGGTCATTGGGGTGGCATCATGTACCTTCACCCACTGAGCCATCTCTCCGTTTTGAGTGTACTTTCCAGAGACAGTGGTCCAAGTGTGCTCTTTAGACAGCTGAAAGGGTTATTAAGAGTTCATCCGCCCCAAGCTTGCTTTACGGAGTGACGCCAACCAAGCAGTTAGCAAGATCTCCTTTCCCTGGGTCCCCTTCGGCAATACCTGTAATGAAGTGACAACCTGTGGGAAAAGCCATGGCTTGTGACAGCCGAAACAGCTTCGCCTTGGTAATACCAATGAAGATTTCAGGCTTGCTTCAGAAAAAAAGTTTGTAAGAGAAAAAGACCAAGTAGTAAGTTGCCCAGAGATTAGATAGCATTGTCGTATCTTGTTAATCCTAACTGCCCTGTTCTGGTCTTGCTCCACAGGGCATATCAAACCATCAGCTTGTTAGCCCAAACCCTCTGAATTTATGTTGTTTGTAGGGAACTTCTTGCAACCCTTTTATTCAGCCCTTCTGACAGGTAGGAATGAGTCAGCAGTTCAGTTGCCAACAACAGAGGCCAACCCCAGCTAATTGAGCATAAAGAGAATGCACCAGAGGGCGGGCACCTGCCCCACAGACCAAGAGGGAACTTGCTAGTGTCTGGGTAGCAGAGCATCATAGCCAAGAAGGGGGCAACATGCCCCTGGCAGCCTTTAGGATGCTGCCCTCGCAATTATACTTGTTCCAGATGCAAAGCACTGGGAAAAAGCCTTGGCTTGGCTCTGGGCCTGTCCTCAGCTGCACCATGGGCAGGGGAGAGTCTCACAGGCAGGCGGACGGACACTGGATATCAAGCATATGAAGAGAGCTGCCCAGGGAAACAGCAGGCTGAATGCCAGATGATGCACGGCCCACTCTTCGAATAAGCCAAGATACTTGGAGGTGTTAGAAGAAGAAAATCTAAGTGCACTGCGTTTAGCCAAGGCTTCTCAAACCTTTCTGCTTATGCTCATTTGCTGCTGGAGAAATATTTACACAACCCAGGGCTCACAAGTACATAATATATGTGCACAAATCATTTACTGGCAATAAGTCATAGAAATTTAAAACAACTTTTGACACACATTAGTTATTTTAAAAAGCAAACTTGCATACTAAGAAATGTGCTCATTTGATTTTGCACAAGGAATTAAATCTTGGCTCAATATCCAATCCTGGAGGATACAGAACATCTTCAACATTTTTCAGTTGACCGATATTGTGATTTTTTATAATCACCAGTGCTGTGCTGAGGATACCGCCTTGCATAAATACATAACATAAATGGTCAAAGCTTATTAAGGGCCATTTTAGAAACTGTTGGAAATTCTGTTCTAATCCCATGCCAAGATTGCGTGTATGTGTGTGTCTGTGTGTGTTTGTGTATGTGTGTAGATGTCCACATTCAAGTGAAACTCGTCGACAACTGAAACAGCAATTTCTCTTTCCATCACCTTTTCTCTAAGTCTGTTCAGTGTCTGCTTTCTTATTTATCTCCCTTTTACAGCATATGATGTAGTCTCCTCATTAGTGTGTTGTGACTTGTGGAGTAACAGGATGCTGGATCTTCAGTGCTTTGCTCCTGGCCTTCTTATTTTCTTTAAGGCTTTCTGAAAACATTGGTGGATGTCCTAGTTAGGGCTTTTATTGAGTGAATAGACACCATAACCATGGCAGCTCCTATAAGGAAAACATTTAGTTGGGGTGGTCCACTTACATTTTAGAGGTTTAGTCCATTATCATCATGGTGGGGAGCATGGTGGCATGCAGGCAGACATGGTATTGGTTACATCTTGATCAGAAGGCAACAGAAAATGGACTGAGACACTGGACGGTATCCTGAGCATAGGAAACCTCAAAGCCCACTCATCCAGTGGCACACTTCCTCCAACAAGGCCACACCTGCTCATAGTGCCACTCCCTATGAGATTATGGGGGCCAATTATATTCAAACTACCATAATGGACACCATCTTTAGAGAGACTGAAAAGCTTTCAGATTCCACGAGCTCTTTTGGGCTCTAATAGCTGAGACTCAGTAGTTATCTGTCCTTCCAGAAATATCTTTTTTTCTCCATCTCTATAATAACCAGATTGAGAGCACCCTGTCATCCACAATGCATCCCGGAACAGACTTGTGCTTTCTCTCTTCAGTTCTTATGCTATAGCAAAAATTCCCCTTTCGTAACTGCACGTGACTCTTCTGTGGTTCAAGAACCTGCTTCATGGGACAATCTTGTTTCCACCACTGATTCTTACCACATATAACTTCTCTGCTCTTCACCCAGAGCACCGGCAGCTACTTCTGTGGCCATGCGCTTCTCACAGAAAGTATGAAGTCTGTGTTCATCACATACTTCAGTGAGCTTCTAACATGGCTGGGGAGGAGATATTCAGCTTCACCTTGACCTGGCTGACTGCCTAGGAGGCACCATGAAAAAGATCTCAAATGGCTGCTTTTCAAATCAAACATTCTAACATAATCTTTCTCAAAGATACATTCACAATACTTGTATGCTGAGGAATGAAGGTAAGAACACAGCTGAGCAGAGCCAGGACATCCCTGACTCAACCTGTGTTTCATTTTGAATTCACTTCTGATCACTGAGCACTCAGAAACCTCTCACTGTTGCCAAACTTTCCTGGCCCTCAGACTCAGTTACAAGACTCCAGGGTTAGAGATTGGGTAGGAAATCACTTCTAATGGACTGTGAACAAAAGACTTGTAGGAGAAAGGGCAGCTTGCTCTTAAATTACTGCAGAATCATAATTCCGAGGGAGATCCCCAAAGAGCTTCTGGAAATGCACATGGAACAGAGTGTGTGTGTGTGTGTGTGTGTGTGTGTGGCACTGAAACAGGATGGTATGTGAGAGGGTTAGGATGTGCTGGGTCACTACAGGCTAACTGAAGTGCTGTGGGGTAGAAACACTAATATTGTCTATCACTAAAAAGCAACTCCAGGTTGGTTAAGAAGAAGAAAAACCAAACTGTAGGATTATGTGAATAAAGTTTATTTAAAACTTTGACAGAAGGTTGTCACAAGGAAGACAAAATACAGAAATTAAAGCAAGAGAGTTAAATCTGGCTTCTCAATTGGTAACTTATGCTTTCTTTGTATGAGAATGGTCACAGAAACTTTGCTTATTGTCACTTCCAATGGCCTAAGTCCAGGTTCCTATTAGACAATGAATTAATGATTATGACCACCAGTCCTTGTAACAAGCATCTCCAGAACTTGCCTTGACCGAAAGGAACCAAACACAAGTCATTCCATTTATATAAAATGGAAACAGGCTGAAGGAACATACAGTGGGGGGTGGGGGTGGAGTGGATGACATCACTGTCTGAGAAGAAGCTTTCAGAAGTGCTGGTAATGCTATATTGACAGGCCCATGGGTAGCAGCTCTTTCCTTAACCAAACCTTAGAAAATGCATGCTTAATACATACATTTACGTTTTATTCATTTATGGTGTGTGTGTATGTGTGTTTTCAGGGGGAGGATCTGAAGCTAGAAGAGAGAATTTATAGACCGTTGTGAGCTTGTGAGCTACTGACCATGGGCCCTGGGAAACAAACTAGGGTCCTCTGTAGGAGCAGGAAGTAATCTCAACTGCTGTACCACCTCCTCAGCTTCAAATCTGTTTTTTATTGCATGTAAACCTTATCTTAAATGATAATTATAAAAAAAAAAAAATGGGTGGCATGTATGCTGAATGTCTGGAAAGAAGTTTACTGTTGACTATGAAATATGCAAAAAAAAAAAAATATCAGTAGATAGTTGCATACCATCAAAGCAAGATGTTCCAAATCAGAGCAGGAAGTTATGTGGATGCTGTCAAATCTTGTGTACTTTTCTCATGTGTTTATAATTTTTTTACAGTAAAATGCAGGGAGAAAAGAAGCAACGGACTGAAGGATTATTATGCATAACAAGTTGACCATTAATAGGAAAATGGGAAAAATGACTAAAAGTAAGACTGCTTCTCTTCCGACAAAATGGTAATGCCAACCGGGCCTGGTGTGTTCAGAGCTGTGAAAAGAATGGCCTAATTGAAACTAGGAAGGCCATTGTCTCCTCACACCCCTGACAGGTACTAGCAGGTCACTAAGCTTCTGAGGGTGAGCACTGTTCTCAGTATCCAGTGTAGTCGTCAGGGTGAAATAAAATTATTCTAGAAAGATCTATGACCAGTTGCTAGGTAATAGATGAAGTTACCACCATTTATGCAAAATGTCTAGGTGAGTACACACGCCCACACCCACAGTGCAGGAAAGAGGCTCTGGAAAAAATGCAGGCTCCTATTTGGATGAGGATTGAGGCTGGTAACCCAAACAATCTGCTTTGTAACAGGTTGATGAATTTTACAGAACCCCATTTGTGTGCTGCTTGCGTACTCAACAGCATAAATGGATCCTTGGTTTAACTGTCCAGCACTTTCCTAGCATCAATTTCAGAATCAAATAGGCAAAGTCTGAACTCATTCACACTAACTTTACAACTTGTACTCCCAACAATGCTTCAGTGTCTCTTGCTCACTCCTAATTTAGTGTACACCCAGTGGATACCCCCAAGATCAGAGATTAGCAGTTTTTCTGTGAGGTGACCAGAGAACAGTCCGCTCTTTATCTATCTTTTCCTATGAGTACTAAGTCATGGCTGACTCCATGGGCAGGATGTTCCATCATGCACTTCAAACTCTACAACATGGTTTGCTCAAGGAGTTACCAGCTCTACATATAGCTAATGTGTTTTGACTGATTGGCAGGTGTGGCTCAGCCTCAGTTTTTGGCCGTTTTAAAGAAAACAAATTGAACAGTTCACGAAAGCTAGTTGCAAGTTTTATTTATATAAAATTCATTAGGAACATAAAAGATTGAGTTTCTTTAAAAAAAAATCTGCAGTTATTTACAGCAGTATTGCACAAGTACAGTGGCAATTACCCTGTCAAAATTCATCAGTGCAAAACATAAAGGAAGCCAGGGAAACTGCAATACAAATGCTACATACGCTGGGTCCTTGGACACATTAGTGATGGGGCACTATACACAGAGATCAGTGCTATTTACTAAAGGGTACCTGACAGGTTTGAATACAGTAACCAGCAGTCAAAGGACCGAGACATTACAACCTATCTGAACTATTCAGTTTTGGAATTCCCAAATAAAAGCAGTCAAGTACTTTGCTGGGAGCTTGAGGATGCTTTGTGCAATGCTGTTTGGAAGGGATTCCCCACTGATTTAGCGACACGTGTGGACACGACCCGCACACAAGTCACACCGAGCGGACACACACAGGCACCAGGCTAAATCAGCAGGGAGGACAAAGCCATCTACATGGGGTCACATGCCCCTAGAGCGTCAGTGCCCTTTTCCATCTTGACACCAGGCCAGTGGGTCCCCTGACCTCTTCTTGAGGGAAATGGAGAGATGGAGCAAAGGCATGGACCTGCAGAAGCAGGCTATATTAATGCAGTGAGTGGGGGTGTGGGGGTGGCTATGGATCTGCTGTATTAATGCAGTGAGGGGGAAGGAGGGGTGCACCCAATGGCTTAGCTCCTTACTTCACCTCCACATAAGAACCACACAGCAGGTGGGGACAGAGCCAGCATGTGTCCTATTGAGACATTCTCTGAAACAAGGCTCACCAGGCTTCCTCCTACTCAGGACAGCCACACAGCAGCACCTAAGGGGTGGCAGGATTGTATTTCTCTCAACACTGAGTTGTCAAATATACTCTTTCAATTTTTTTTTTTAAAAAGTATTTCCCATCTGCTAATAATACTTTTCTAAAGATATGGCCAACTTATTGGTAAATCTGTGTTGCTCAGAAGCCGGCTGCTTTACAACAAATGGGTTTGATGGATATTATTTTAGAATTCAATTTTCCAGTCTACCACATTTAGGGGATCTGATGGGCAGCAAAATACTAATTTCATCAGAAAGGGGGCAGAATCCAAGAACTGAATGTTAGGAGCCCAAGGGGAAGCTACCTTGGGAGAGTGGACCCAGTCACCCCTCACTCCCGGGAGCTGAAGCGATTCGTGGGATGCAGTGTGGGGAACAGGGATGGTAACTTAGGACATTAAATAAGCAGAAAATAAATATACAACATTTCTACAAGTTACAGCATTATGAAACAGTAGGACACATTACACAGAAAAAGAACCTACATATTTACAATCCTTAATTCGGAGAAGTTTAGAAAAACAGTGATTTTTTTTTTTTTACACCCATTTATGCAGTACGAAATTTTACAAAGAAAGGTAAAGGAAACCCAATTGCACACAGACATTTGGCTCAGTTGATGAATAAAACACGACTTCCTAATCTAATAAATAGTCAAAATATATACAACACTAAGAGGAAACAGGAGCGGCTGTGAACATTACCCACTACAGACTTTAAACTGAAAAAGAGATTTTAAACTGATCTCTCAGCCCCCCTTCCCCCTCTAATTCATCAACTCGGTTTTGGGAAGGAAATCTGAGGAATCATTCAGGAAGTCATTTTGTGTTTATTGCATCTTGGGGTGAAGTCACAGAACCTCACCTTCTTACAAACCTCACACGGGGAGGCTGTCAAGGCACAGAACCCGCATTATGTGTTCACACACACGCTCACACACACACACACACACACACACACACACTCACACACACATCCCCCCCACACACACACAAAGAGAGAGAGAGAGAGATCAAAGAAAAACAAAGCAGAGAGAAAGATAACAATAATAAAATAGAAATTAGGTACAAGGGTCTACCCACAGTAGGCAGACATACTTCCTTATCTGTATTTTAATAAACAGATACAGTACAGGGACATCCAGCCACATCTGAGTTCTGGGTACTGTATCCTGTTCTTGAATACTTCTACAATTCATAGACTCTTTCATTTCTCTACAAGCTGCCCTAATAGCCAGCCCCAGGCAGGAGGCCAATGGGCTGGAGGTGAGCATGCTTGAGGGGCTGTACATGCCACTAGCACCTGGCTCTGGGAGCCTGTTGCTCAGGAGGTACCGCAGAGCTACAGGGCTGAGACAATAAAGTGCTCCAGTCAGAAAGACTGGCACATGAACATGAAGGTCCTAAAAGGTGGGTGGCCCAGAACCAACTATGTCTTTGGTGTATGTGTGTGTCCAGTAGACCCATGGGTACCACTTTATAGCAGTGGTCCATACGGGAACCCTCGACTAGGTTCAACACATCAGAAAAGTAAGGTGATTACCAGCACAACTTTCAAACTATCAAAAATCTAAGGAAGCTGGGAAAGAAGTGGTTTTCAAGGGGAGAATACTTGGAATCAAATGATCTAAGTCTAGAAGGAAAAGCATATAGGCAACACACACACACACACACACACACACACACACACACACACACACACACACACACGGAACATAGGGATGAATGGGTTTCTCTACTTAGTAACATAAAAACACTGGCCCTTTACAGGGCAAAAGCAGACAGTTGTTGGCACTGCTGACTTGCTTGGAAAAGCCCACACTTCTCTCAGCAAGCTGCCTGATGACGACAATTTCACAAGTCAGAGGGCTCCCAGTCCCTCCCATCCCTCTGTCCTTTTTGTGTCTTCCATGGTTGTCTGTCTACGTGTGTACTGTTTGCTTTGGGAGGTGCTGGGGATGGAACCCAGGACCTCTGCACATGCTAGGCAAATGCTCCTTCACCAGGCTATACACCTCCAGCCCTGCCTGCTGTTGAAATGACTGACCAATGTGGGGCTTCTGGTACAAGTGGTCCTAAGGGGTAGGTACCAAGAAAGAGCACCCCCCACCCCAGACACAGATGGCCCAACGGAATCTAACTGTTAAGATAATGGAGAAAAAAACAGTAGTCAGTCATCTTTTGGAAGACCAAAAAGAATGTTTCACTTGGTGTAACGGAGGTTTCCTATATACGGTGAAGCAGGGGCTGTCTCTATTTCAAGGGTGGTCCAGAGGAATGAGGATGAAGTTCAGGTATCATGGACCAGCTGGGATGAGCAGGGCCAAATGCCAAGAAGCATGGAAAATGACCACCTTGCTCCTGAAATGACCTGGCTAATCCCCAAGAAAGTATGGGCTCTGGCCCATCTGGTACATGCAGCAAAGGAGAGCCTATGGCTGCACCAGAGCCTGCAAATGAAAGAGCTAACAGCTTCAGGAACTTGTGTGAGTCTGCATTCTCTCCAGATATAAGACAAATAAACTGACCACAAGGAAGTGAAGTGGACAAGAGCCCTTGCCATGAGTCAGCCTGATTGATGGAGCTGGGAACAATCCAGGCAGCCCCTAGCCCTTGCTGACCCAAACACATTGCATCATGAGACTACCCTGGGTCAAACCTGTGCATCAGCGTGGAGACAGACTGAGGAGTATGAGGAGATGAGGAAAAACACAAAAAGTGTGAAATTTTGCCACAGAAGCAACTGAGCTACGGAGGTAAGTATTTACACAGCGGGAGCGGCATACCAAAACAGGTCCTTTGCCACTTCAATCCATTCCGTTTCCTAAGAACTGTTTTGGTAGCAATAATTAAAAAAAGAAACTCAAAGAAGCCATGGCAGAGGAGAGAGGCTGACACCATACTCTCCCTGCTTAAAAATTCTGTACAGTAATCTCTAAAAATAAACTAAGGCAGCCTTATAAATCAGCTGGCTCAGTTCCTACTGCAGGCTTCCATAATCCTGAGAGTAGGAGACAGATTCTTAACATTTTAGTATAAAAATCATCCATAAGTTGGCTAAAAAGTTTTCATTTCCTTTCTGAAAAAAAAAACAAAACAAAAAAATACCCACCCTCCCCTCCAAAACCCCAAACAGTTATCAAAGAACGTGGGTTTAGAAAACAAATGAACACACCACATGTAAACACCTTTCTTGCATATGAATCCACTCCCCAAACTCAGGATCTGTACATTAAAAAGAGAAGAATCTTCCTTTGCTTACATTCACAACAAACGTCTACTGGAAATTCTGTGGTGAGAAGTAGAAACCTTAAGTTCACAGTGACACAATGTGGTGTGTCGTCCGACCTCAGCACCTCTTTGCGATAGAGCCGAGCGGCTATATCTCCAGGGCACCGAGAGGCTGAAGTGCTGGGTTCTGGTGGTCTGAACAAGAGCAAGGTCCACATTTATCCTGGTTGTGTGAAGATCCTGTCAATGCCTTCTCCATACTAGACGGATGAAGAAGCGTAACAGTTCTAAGATAACCATTTGAGGGTGGTCGTCAGCCTGTAACAACACAAGCAGAGTTCTTAGTTACTCCCTAGCACTCTGGAGAAAACACATTTAAAGTAAGAGATGTAGGGAACCTCAATTCCATCTGCCTTGCCAGGGGAAGGATGTGACATCACAGAGTAGAAGTGTATCAAATGAATTGTCCATCACTAAAAAAATAAAGCGAAAGGAAGATTATCAAACTACTCCAAGGGTATCCTAACCTTCACATTGGTGCCAGACAAAGGCCATGCCAGGTCACTACTGTTAGTGTCTCGGGACAAGTTGCCGAGGGCAGGGGAGGGGAGGGAGGGGAGGGAGGGGAGGGGAGGGGAGAAGAAGGAAACAAAAGATGAGCTTGGGTTCCTTTACTGCTACTAACCACATTCACTGATACTTAGACATGCTCAGACTCCCTCAAAGGTGGATTCCGGTAGCTATAATTGACTTGAGAAAGCAATGATTTGGGGAGTAATTTGCCCCAAGAAGCTAAATAAAGTGGGTCAGTGATGAGCCTCCGGCTGCACTGAAGGATAAACAGTGACCCAGAGGAGCTGCCCACCATCACACACAAGGGGCTGAGTCAACTCTGCAGTCTCACATCAGGCCTGGGAAGGAAAGGGCAATTAGAGCAAAGCCTCGTTCGCTGCTGTGACTCAGGTATGTTTGTTACAATCTGAAGCCTGTTCAGAAGGAAGCCTCAGACTTCCATGAAGAGTTCAGAGTCCCTTACATCCTTCCAGAGTATCCACATCTGGGATCTAATTTATCTTATTGGAAACAAAAGACAGGGCAAAAGGCTTATTTGCTTTGATGCCATCAGCCACAACCTGATTCAAACTCAAGTCTGAAACAGGCCCTACTCATTTCCTTATGACTAACGCACAAATGGGGAGCTGGCTGTGTGGCCACCCCCCAGCACCCCCAACCCACCTCACTCTGGTGGGAAGTATTCCTAAGGACTGTCTGGGAATGTCCATGAATCTCGCTGGGTCTGTCTGTCCCCTCTCAGACTCCAAAGGTCCCAGCAGACACAGCTGTGAGGGGAGATTCCCCTCTCCCCACTGTTTACACAGCTCTCAAGCTCAAGGGGCCAGGGCATTTCCCCTTTTCTTTCCATAACAAGATGGGAGGAAATCAGCTTTATGTCAGCGATTCCTGTGGAGGAGCTCCCGTGACCACAGGCTGCGATTTTATCAGCTCTACACACAAGACTGCTTTGTTTTGATTTAACTTTCAAAATTACTTTGCTCCTTTTGTGTGAGAATAACTGGGGGGAAGGTTCATTTTGCTGAAGATGAATATTAATATGCCGAAAGAGACTTATTCAAAATAGAACCACAGCTCACTAAAACAAAGAAAGCATGTGCCCCAAGTGACTAAGCCATAAATCCAAGGTGGGAACTTTAACAGACCTGTGTCACTTGAGGTCCTTTGTGTAACCAGACAAGGGGGATGACTGGGTAACCAGACAATACAGTACACCAAGAATGGCTCACCCAAGGGATGGGCCTCAACTGCTTATCCTTAGTAAGCTTCGAATTCTAGTCCTGGTAGCATCTGGGGAGACACTGACTGGCTAACCATTTGAGAATGACATGTGGACAGCGGTCAAGGTTAATGGGAAGACATGTACAAAGAACACATAAAATCATGTCAGGTGGCACTGATGTGGGAATGCAGGAAATTTTGGCAAAGGACAGTCCCAGTCCCCAGTGAAGGGGTGCCACCCCCTCGGCCACAGTGTGATAGCACGGCACGTGCCTTTAGCAAGTGAACAATTGCTTTTGGACAACATTCAACAGAGGAAGCCATTAGTACTGATTCACAGCACAGTGCCAGTCCAGAAATCTCTTGACAGCTGGTACGGTGGCTGGAGCTATACTCCTCTGGCCCAGCACATGTGGCATACAGAATAGAAAACAGCTGGAAAGTGGGTGGCTCTAACTATGTCAGATTTGGCAGCGAGGCTGCCCCAGGTGTACCTCAGTCTTGAGCCGGGTGGTGCTAATATGTGGCAGGAGATTTGAGAGAGGAAACAGAATGATGACAAAAAGCCAGGACTTCATGCTTAGGACAAGCAAGGGCTCTCGAGACCCCAGACTGAGCGTGAGCTTCAGTTCTCATCTGCTTTTAAGAGTAGGAGAGTTGAAAGGATCATGCAACCTACCTGTCTCCACCCCCACCACCCCTGCCAGGACAACATGTCCAGGGTAGAAAGTCAGGCCTGAAAATGGCCACCATCTGCAGTGGGTAGTGGGAGAGGTGAGGGCCACCAGGTAAATGTCAGTGAACATGGGAGAAGCCATCTGCATGCTACAAGGTCCCTCCTAACGTAAGCAGCACTAGAAAGCCAAGAGAACATGCAAAGGAATAAGGGCATCAGATCTTTCTTCCTGGGCCTGCAGCTCTTGGCAGAGACAACTTCTGGCCCAGGTCCAGTGGGTCTGCATCAGTGACTCACACTAAGACACTCCCAAGAGCATCTGTGTACTCAGGGTATACAGTTCAGGACCACACCTAGGCCGCCCAGTACAAAACAGAATGCTTTTCCTGATTACAACTACTTGAAGCAGAAAATAAGTACAATAAGGAAAGAAGCCTTGCCTCTCTCCTGGCAACCCCTCTATATGGGCCACAGTGTGCCTCAAATTCTCAGGCTGCAGTCCTGGCCACAGTGCCTTGAAATGTGGTTATGGAGGGCCTTCAGAAAGGTGACTATGATGAACTCACTCACTGGCTAAGGGGGGCGGGGTACAAGGTGTGAATAGAGACAGAGAGCATGTCATGGAGGACACAGTTGTGAAGACACCAGTGTTGCTGAGACTCACGGTGGACTTGTGGTCCCCAGAATTGTAAAGTAATTAACTTCTGTTGTTTACAGCACCCCGTCTGTGGTCCTGCCACTGCAGCCCTGGCAAACCTTCCGCTCATGTTATTGAACGATCATTCTCAGCCCCTCACCCTTGAAGTGAAAACTGTCTCAGATGAAATCACAAAAATGCTTGGGAGGTCTTACACTGATGCAATTGGGTGAGGAGTTATTTAAAAGGCTCAGAGGCAAGTGCCACCTCCCCCATATAAGACAGGCCTGGGGGCAGAACAGAAGAATCACCCATTGTCACTGCCAAATGAGATACCTAAGGCCAAACAACCCCCGGGCTAGTGTGGCAGGGCCAGGATAGATACCCTGGATCCCCCTCACCTTCCTAGAAGACACGTGTCACCTAGGACCACACATTCCAGCTCCCAGGATTGAGAGCAATGATGTGGATATTGGCAAGTCAGAGACAGGAGAGAAGCTCAGAGGTGACTCTGGAGTCAGAGATTTGCGTCCAAGCAGGGCCTTTCATTGCTCAAGGTCACCTTCCTTTCAGAGTGAGCTCTGTGGAGTGGGGCTAGAGACCCTCTGGGTGATTAGCAACTCAGACTTCCGCTGGAGTAGGGTACAGATGCTAATCTCCACTGTAGAGCATAGGTCCTCAGGTCTGCTGTCTGCACCATGCAGAGGGCTTAGAGAGACAGCCGTATCACAATAAAATTAAGGGTTGATGAAGATTTCAAATTACAGCAAGGAGGAGACACTGCGATCTGTGGCAGCATAACCACACTTCAAGTAATGTTTCCTGGCAGTCAAGGTAACAGGGTAATGATGGTATTAGAACTGGAAAGATGGCTGGGTGGTTAAGAACACCTATAGTTCTTTCTGTGTGGACTTGGGTTCTCTGCACCCTCATCAGATGGCTTGTAACTCCCCCTGAATCCAGTTACAGGGGCTCTAATGTCCTCTGTCCACTGAGAGCACCTGCACATACATGATGCACATAAACTCATGTGCACACACGTAAATAACATACTCTTTTAAAAACTGACAGTATTCTATCCTAAGTTCTTAGCGACAAAAGGGTCCCAGAACAGGCACCTCTCAGAACTCTGAGATACAGAGGAGTTGGACTGAATGCAAGTGTGTCTCACATAGGATGTCTACACCAAAGGCTCCAAACGTCCTAAGCTTCTCACAGGTTTACATATCAACATTAATTCATAGGAAACTAAATTTTAGACTACGAGACAGGAAGCACTCTGGTAGTCTTTGCTGCAGGTTTTGGCTCCCAAGACTGCAATGCAATGCCATGTCCACCATCCCCACCGCTCAGAATGAGTCATCCAGGAGGCTGAGGGTACCCAGAACATAGCTGTACCATTTCTATGGGATCCCAATCCAGCCATCTAAACACTGTCTACTAAAGCAGCTGTGAGGCCTTAGCTCCTCTTCAGAGAATCTGCTGGGACTCCCCTGCTGGTTCAATGCCCATTGCTGCCTTCAGGCCAGGTGACTGCTGTCTGAAGACCACAGCCACTTTCCATTTGTCACCGAGGGAACAAGCGCATTAGTGTAAGTGGAACAGCTCAGTGATCATAATGGCCAGAGGAAAGGCCCAACAGGCACCTAGACATCCAAGGAAGCAAAGTATTCCCACCCCCAGCCCTCAGCAAGCAGAGCTGTCGTCACAGATCTATCATGGCCACACTGGTTTCAAAGTCACATACAAGTTGCAAACATTTTCACAAACCTAACTTGTATTCTCTCCCCTTCTATGTAGATCACAGAAAATGGTAAAAGTGACGGTCTTTTATGGGAACATGGAAACCACCTCACAGGTTACTCACATTGGGGGATACCTGTCTAGTCATCCTGGCAGTATGACACACACTTCTACTAGACGGGGATCACGCCAGGCAGGCCTCAGAACTGGTGCTGCTGAGTCCTGGTCTATGGCCAGCCAAATAGGGTTTAAGATTGGTATTTTGTCTCCTGTGAGAGATACAAGGGACAAAATACTCAATTCAGAGCAGGAACATGGTGTTCTGAAATGCTAAGTGGGATGTAACACGCTTTAACCACAAGTCAAACCTCGCGCTTTGGTTCAGCGAGGTGAAGTCTAGCAAGGGGATGATGCAAGAGGCTTATTATTTTTATGTGTCTGCTGAAGGGCCAAACCCTCCTTTCTTTGCATCTTTATTTCCTCCTCCAGAGATTAAAAAAAAATTACCCTGTAAACTTGCCTGAAGTTCCCCCCCAGGCACCTGCATCTCCCCTTAGTTACATGCTCATGGCTCACCATCCCACAACAGCAGGGTAGCCCTGCAGGTGTAGCACCTGCCAGGCCGACAGAATCCTCACACGTGGTGTAGATCAACCCAAGATGTCTAGCCCGACACCAGCCAGCCATCTGAACACACCTCAGTGCCTCCATCCTCCCCTCATATTTGCCTACACAGATGCAGCCGGCCCGCAGGGTCGAACGCACTTGGCTTCAAAAGCATGTCCAAAGCATCTAAAGGCAGCCAGGTGGGCAGAGTTCCTGGCAATACTCAACGTGACAGAGAATGGAGGGACAATGGCACCCGGGTTCTCGGTCATGTTCCATATCTGACACTAGAGTGGCTCCATGCCTCTTGGTGGGGTGCATTTGCTTATGAACCAAGCTATCCCCTGGAGTTTGTTATTCAGAAAAGCTGCACAACACCATGGAGTGAATCTGACACAGGCTCTTTCCACTCGCCTCAGAGGAGAAACAAGCATTTGCAACCACCTCCAGTCACTGAAGAGAAACAGTGTGGCCCAGGTCAGGTGTGTGAACAAAGCCTAATAGCAAAATGCCACTTCCTCTTGTGCCAGGGAAGCACAAATATAACTGTGTCTTGGACAATGGCAGGTACCAGTTCACCTAACTTCCCAGTGACTGCTTTTGCTACAGGAGACCTGCTCATATATAAATGCCTGTGACTAACGTGTGAAGTGACCCATCCTTTTGTGAGTCAGGCCAAGTTCGGGTTTTACATTCGATATTCATGTCTTGAATGGACTGTTCACAACAGACTAAGAAGGCTGCTTATCTTGTAAAACTTTAGTTTTCAATTAATGAAGGCCTTTGGAGAACATGGCCCGAGGCCATACAACTCTGGTTGGTTTCATCTAAGCAAGCTATAATTTAGACCTCTCCCTTGTTAGTGATTTATAGGCACCACCTTCATTTCTAAAAGCATGAACTCAGATAGTAGAGTGGCTTTCCTTCCTTAGGAATGGGAGACACGGGCTTCGAGTTTAAAATACTCATGTGCAGAACACTTTAGAGAACTTTGTTTTTAACAAAACTCATCTGTGGGCCACCTTTTCGGCTCCACTTCAGCGGATGCAGACTCTGCTGTTGTCTACACACTCAGTCAATTCATGCCCGCACATGTTGGGCTGAGGAAGAAGCTGGCAGTGTAAGCCAAAGATGCACACTCTTCCTGTGACCACTCGCTGGCCCCCATCTGCAGTCTAAGCTTTAGACTATCCATTGCAGGACACCCCCCATGTCACCGTAAATCAAGAGCATTCTCCATAAGTACTGCCTCAGGGTGGACAATATGACTTAAATCTTAAAGAAACCACAGGGTCATGAATCTCAGCTTCAAGGCTGGTTCTAGAACAACTACCTAGAAGGTTGACAGGCTTTTCACAGCAACCTCAGTCCATGGCCAAAATGCCTACAAGTGGACATTTTATTTCTAGAATTATGTCACAGGTGCTGAAAACCATATGACTTGCGTTTGATGTCACTTCCAAGGGATGAGTTGGCCAGGTATGGGTACAGGAGCAGCAGCCAAGGCATGCAAACAGCACTGCTGACCGCTACTGAAATGAGAAGTGTGTGTCGGGGCTCTCACACTGACACGTCCCCTCACAAGGATGAAGATGCTTTAAACACAGGCTGTAAGACCCAATGCCCTGCACCATTCAGCTAAACTCAAAGTGCTTGCCTTGCCAGTGACCTCTACACGTTCAGGTTTTCTGACCTTCTCTCTGGACCCACTGACCTCCCTATGCTGTCTAGCTTCCCCTCAAAACCTCTGCCACCACCCGTCCCCCAACTCTTCCAAACGGTACCACACTGCAGAGTGGACACCAAGGGTTAGAACGGTTGGTCCACCACTTGGGTATAACTTGGTCAGAAAACATCTTTCAGGAGGCCCTGCCCCTCCCAGGGCAGCTCTCTTGGAAAAGTACCAACTCCCCAGTGGAGATGGCTCTATTATCAGCACCAGTGGTCCACCATCCATTCCAGAGAAAGGGAGCAAGGACACCTTGCCTCTGCAGAATCCTACAGAAACAGAAAACCTAACGCATGCTGTGGAAGCAGCAGGCAAAGCAGATGCGGGGACTCTAGAAACTCAAGCTCTCTGGCCCTCCTTGGTGGCACCTCTCTCCAAGGACTGAGAAGTTATAACAGGCGAGTGGCCCTTGATGTCTCAATTCAGTGCATGAGTCTACGGGTCCTTGGATCCATGTCTGGCCTCCATCTGTCATTTTGGGTCAGATGAGAAGCTTGTGCCTACAGTCCCAAGACAACATGGGGCCACTGTCTATTTGCTGATCATGACTGTTGCATGTGGCTGAGATGTTTTCGGCCCCAGGAAGCACACAGCGCAGTTGATAAGATGTGGGGGCTTGTGAGAGTTCCCCATCCACACTGGCATGTCATGTCAAGCATGGTTGACCTTGCTGAGGTTGTTTAGGTGACTATACTGAGATTTCACTGGGCAGATCTCACAGCAAATGTCCTATTCCTCTGGTTTGTGCCCCGCCTCCCCATGATGATCCCTGACCATCTCATGGGAAAATACCTATAACAGTAATAATTAAAGTAAAAAAAGAACATGAAATTGGGTGAGTAGGGGGATGGGGGAAGGAGGATATGATCAAAACATCGTATGAAAGTCTCAAAGAATAAACTTTTGTTGTTGCATATACTAAGGGAATCATACACAAAACAACACACACACACCGATAACATATATGATAAGACATTTATATTTATACTGAGGGTGCCAAGGTGGCATAGTAACCAAGCTCTCTGCATGTTTCTTAAAATTTTTTAAAATGGAAAGCTGCCGCCAGGTCCCACGATATAGAGCGGACATGTTCCTAATGCTATCCGCCTGCAGTGCTGCCCTGGGGACCAGCAGTCAGAGGCAGACAGGACTGGGCATTCACTTGTTACCTCCTCTTCTAGGCTTACATGGGTTCAGTTCCCACAGCTCCATCTGATGCTGCCCTGCTGTTCTTAAAGGTACTCAAAACACAACTCCAACTCCCCTAGCTGGTGACTTGGGAAGACAGCCTGCCAGGCTTTGTAAGGTTGGTGGCAATAAAGGCCAATGGATACTTGAGAGAAGACAATTGCCCCAGTGCTGACACTAAATTTTAGATTCAGTACATCCTTTCAAGCAGGCGAGGGATGGACACCAGCTCACACCTGGTCATCTGAAGTTATTATTTTCCCACTTCCTGTCTGGCTTCCTGTCCCCAGTGTTCAACAATGGATCATTCGTGTGATGACAGACAATGGGCTGCTCTTCTAACCAGCAAGACTGGTGGCTGCGGCTTTTGGGGTCACTGTGTCACTGTCCTGAGTTTGAGTCTAACATTTTGAACTGGCTACTGACACCTACTATTTGGAGAAAATCGACCTTCATTTTAGAGAAATTCAGGTCTAGTCTAGAAGCTATCCCTTCCCCACCAGCCCACTAATATAGATATAGAGTCCTTTATTAGTGACTGCAGTTATGCACTGGGTTAAGCTATGTCGAGGGTTAGCAGGCTGGCTCAGCTAGGAAAAGCACTTATCACAAAAGCTTTGTAGCCCGAGTTAGACCCCTTCAACCCACATAAAAACCACAAAAAGCTGGAAGTGATGGTCTGTGCATCTGTAATCCCAACACTGCTGAGATGGAAGGCAAAGAAATCACAATTGCCCAGAAGCTGGCAGTCCTGCCTGTCTGAAGCAGAGATTCAACTCCCAAAAGTTGTTCTCTGACATCCACATATGCACAGTGGCCTGAAAGACAGACAGACAGACACACACACACAAAGAGAGAGAGAGACAGAGAGAGAGAGAGAGAGAGAGAGAATACAAAATAAAGTATAAAATCTTGCAAAATAGCAAAATGATGCTTACTTATATTTACTGTGTTAAAAGGATGGTAAATAACAATGTTAATGCTCATTTAAAAAAAATGATGCAACCATCACAGAATGCATACTCAAACATGAAATTATAAAATAATGTTAGCAGGAAAGCAGGAGGCAGGCCACACACAGCCATGGTCTCATTCTCTACAAGGCCCGCAGTGTGAGTGAAGAATCTGGTTCATATCTCATCAGCACAGATCTTGAACCATGCATCACCTGGATGCCCTCCCTGAGGGGACAGCCACAGGATGTGACTGTGCTCTCACTAGTTTCCCCCACTTTGTCCATCCTTAACCACTCACAGTCTCCAGGGAGCTGCATCAAGCAGGTCCATCTGTGAAGGCTTCCTAGTCCTCTGTCCATACCTTAAAGAGTACAAGATACCCATCATACACCTGGTTCTGCAGAACAAGCCTCAGATACAACTTGAAAGTGGGGTGTTGTGCCAGCTCATCTCAGTGCACAAGTTACAGCTGCCCCTCCTAAGGCATCCCTACCCACCAAATCCAGCCCTGAGGGCATGCATCTACAATGATTAAATACAGGGGAAGAATCATAGCCAGTTTCTATCTAGACATAGATGTCTCAATGTTCATCAGAAATAGCATGTGCGATGGTCTGAAAGAAAATGGTCCCCAAAGAGAGTAGCACTATTAGGAAGTATGGCCTTGTTGGAGGAAGTGTGTCACTGTGGGGGCGGGCTTTGAGGTGTCTTTTGCTCAAGCTTCCCTAAGTGTAAGAGTCGGTTGACTTCCTGTAGCTTCTGAGTCAAGATGTCGGACTCTGAGTTCCAACATCATGTCTGCCTGCTCGCTGCCATGCTCCCCGCCATAATGATAATGGACTAAACCTCTGAATCTATAAGCAAGTCCTCTGAACTAAATGTTTCCTTTATAAAAGCTGCCACCATACTCATGGTGTCTCTTTACAGCAATAAAAACCTAACTAAGACAAGATGTCTTCCTGGACTCTGGACCCAACTCCAGCCCAAGACTAAAACGTAGTCCTCCACTATCATGAACAGTGTCATGTCCCCCATCCCTACCCTCAACAGAAGGAGCTGACTCCTGAACATACCATGGCCTCATCCAGTCAACAAGCTCAGTTACCACAGAAACATTTGAAATCTCTTTAAAGAATTTGAGACAGAGGGATTAGTGGATGTAACTTTAGTAGTAAATTATGAAATCAACCAATCTTCTCAAAAGATTGCCATTTTGGATCTAGGCTAAGAAGGAATTTATATTCTGTGAAGTGATTCACATCAGGGGGTGGATGCCAGGCTTGTGCCAGCTAAACATAGAATCATAAAAAAATTTCTCAGTCCATTCATCAATGTGACAGTTCTTATTAAATGGCAGAATCATGACTATAGCATAAACACATCCTACAAAAAAGGAGAAAGGAGAACTGAAAATTATTCTCAAAGTTCAGGACTCCCTGATGGATTTGCTATTCAGGAAAAAATAAAAGATTCAGTAGGGGTGGGAAGGGGTAGGGTGGTCCGAGGGAGGTCTGAGCAGCCCTGTAGGCAGAAAAGAAGGCCTCAAACAATTCATGGGGAACACTCACTTACTTTGGACCAATTGCTAAATAGGAGAGGTCTATGTAAAGACAGAAACATCTCAAGGTCCTATGCCTGGCATCTCTCCAGAGAGGTTTCATTTGAATGAATGAGAAGGAGCCAAAGGTACCTCAGGACACTTTGTTAAGTGACTTGTCACCCACTCAGAGTAATCCTGCAATCGGAATCAAAGCCTATACCCTCAAAAGTGGATTCTCATGGGAAGGGGGCACCAGACAGACAAATGTCTTCATTCCATGAGGAAAACATCAAGACTGATTTTAAACATAGTGCCACTAAGGAAGACGATGAACTAAGTTGATTATTATTATTAAAATCAAGAACATACTTGAGAGATCTATGGAGCAGCCGGCTATCTTTATTTTAACATTCACTAGGTTCCCATCGCAGCTGTTGACCTCTGATCTCCTAATATATCTCAATAACCAAATGTAAAATGTCTTCAGCAGCCCTTGCTGGGAGTCCTGGCTGAACCACAGTGTAGAATTGAACAACTCTATCTACATGGAGAAGCACCATCCATGAACTATGTGCTTCATATTTATGTGGGACTATTTCAAAATGCACATAAATAACCTCTTAAAAGAGCACCAACAATTCGCTGCGATCTCTTGCACACAAAATAGTTCTTGGGGCTTCTCACTGTACTTAGTACAAGCATTCAGACGCAGCAGCAGCAGAAGTAAGGTACGAAATGAAGCTCCCGGCATCCTTTTTCATGGGAAGTGGTGGGGGCTCCTTACCCTCCTTCTGTAAGATTCGTTGAACTCATCTCCGATCCGTCGAAGCTCCTGTGCGATCCATATCTCTGGGCGAATATCTGCAGGTTCCTCCTGAGACTGCCTTATGGAAGCTGTGTGGGCACAGAGAAACCAGAAATCACACCAGGGTCCACAGCACTAAACATCATACACAATTTGCAGTAACAAACCCATCTCACACACTCCTCCTCCTGGAAGCTCCGGATTCAGGGACTCTCAGTCTGGTGTGAAGAACTCTGAAGGAAGTATCACTTTAGCCAATGTCCTAGTTAGGTTTCTGTTGCTCACACAGCTGAGCACAGCCTATCGACTGAGAAGTCAGGGCGGAGACTCAAGAAGCAGAAGCAATCAGCAGCAACAGTCTTCCCGGCTGGCTCACCATGGCCTGCTAAGCTTGCTTTGTTATCCAACCCAGGCTTGCCCTTGGGCTGAGCCTTCCCACATCAATCATTTATCAGGGAACTACCCCACAGATTTCCCTAGAGGAACCTGACGGAGGTAATTCCTCAGT
Organism: Sigmodon hispidus; assembly: GCA_004025045.1. Classification (NCBI taxonomy): domain Eukaryota; kingdom Metazoa; phylum Chordata; class Mammalia; order Rodentia; family Cricetidae; genus Sigmodon; species Sigmodon hispidus. The sequence continues at coordinate 127,657 of PVIH01001128.1, read as the reverse complement.
TAAGAGTCCCTAGTCCCAGAAGACTTTAGCTTGGGTCAAACGACCAACGAAACAGAAGCAGCAGTCAGGGGCAAGTGATGCAGAAGAACTTCACAGAATTGGAGAGCATTCTGGCCCAGCCATCCTAGTTCAAAAGAATCCTAAGCAGCACAATGAAGATCACCAAAGACACAGGAAAGGGGCTGATGGCATGGCTTTAGTCACAAAGACACTTGCTGCCAAGCCTGACCAACTCGAGTTTGATCCCCATAATCTATGTGGTGAAGGCAGCGAACTGACTGCCGCACACTGTTTCGGGCGTACATATGCACACAAAATAAATGCAGCAATGATTTAAAAAACTCAGTAGTCAGGGGCGTGGTGGTGGTGGTGGCTCATGTTTGGGAGGCAGAGGCACATGAGTGGGAGGTCAACCTGGTCTACAGAGCAAGTTCCAGGACAACCCAGGTTACAGAGAAACTTTGTCTTGAAAAAGCCACCCCCTTCCCCACAAACAAAAGGAAGGAAGAAAGGAAGGAAGGAAGGAAGGAGGGAAGGAAGGAAATCAGTGACAGAATCTGCCTAGCATTCATGGGGTCTCAAAAGCCATCCCTAGAACTACACTAGAAAAAAAATACATAAAACAGCAGAGAACATAAAATTTTAGTTTCTCAGTAAAATACCAACTTTGGTCTCAGAACAATGCAAAAATTCCGAGAAAAATCAAAACCTGAAATGGGGAAAGCTGCGTTTCCTGGAAGGTGGGCTTCCACAGAAGCAGGTCAATGGCATCAACAGCTCATTCAAATGGAAGCACAATTACATGTTTTGACTGAATATTAACTTAGTCAACAAAGATACAAGTCTTCAAACACCATGTAAGAGGAGGGAATATTTTGGGTTTGGGAGAAAAGGTACTTAGAAGAGAGAAAAAGACTGGACCACAGCAGGATGTGGCTGAGTTTGAAGCCAGCCTGATCTACACATATACACTGTGAGTTCTGGGTGGGCCTAAGCTAAAAAAAAAATCATGTTAGGAAGTTAATGCTGTAACACAAGAACACACATTTCTCAGTAACAGTCCAGGAAAAAACTTCTGGACTTCATTTCTTTCATTTTAAAAATAAGCACAAGGAACTCCCAACTAAATTTCCTACTCAGTACATCAGTAAAAACCTAAGATCCTTGGATTTTATGAAAACATTAATTTTTTAAATTTTTTAAGAGGTTCGTAAACTGTCGATTCATAACTCTACAGAAGCACGTGGAAGCGAACACTCCAAGACTTGGATAATTCTTTAGGGACTCTTGTCACATGTGTCCAAGCCAAGATAAGTCAGCAGTAGTTCAGCAGAGAGCTTGTCATGGGACCCAGAATGATAGGGACCTGAGGCAGGAGGATGGCACTGAGCCACATAGTAAAGTTTTATCTCCATGAGGGAAAAAAAGGATCGAGAGCTTAAAAGAGAAGCAGGTATTCCATAAGGCCTCAGTGAGGGGGCTCTGTGCCCCACCAAGCTGCTCACACTCTGAGCATCAGAGGGGACGTTATTACAGGAAGTGCTGGCACAGACAGGAAATCTTATGAAGGGGTTAAATTTTTAGACTGTCAGATACGGCCCTTGAACACACATCCAGCCACAAAAATTACACTGTTCATACTTTCTCTAAGCATAAATATTTCTGATATTTTTTAAAAAAATTTTATTTATTTAGTTTTTTTTTGCCTTGGTATTTGCCTGCCTGGAACTACAGACAGTTGTGAGCTGCCATGTGGGTGCTGGGAATCGAACCCTGGTCCTCTGGAAGAGCAGTCAGTGCTCTTAACCGCTGAGCCATCTCTCCAGCCCTAAATATTTCTAATATTAAGTCTACTAAAACTAAAGTTTTACTTGGCATTAAAGGAAAACAAACAAACAAAAAAACCCAAACCTCAAACCTCAGGGGGAGACACCACACCAGGTGATGATGTCAGCCCCGTCTCTTCCTGGGTTCTTGGTTTTGTAAGGATTTGGTACCACAGGAGCTAGATCATTGTTTATTTGAAACAGGCTCACCATATAGCCCGGGCCTCTCACAGCCATCCTGTGTCACCTTCCTAAGTAAGGAGATAACAAGCGTGCACCACCACCCTGGGTGATGACCAGAGTTTTTATACTGTGTTGCCAAGCACTCTCTGACTTAGGGGCCCCTTCTGAGTGTCCTCACAGGGAGACACACCTATGAGCTACACTGCTGAGCAGGCCAGCGAGATACTGTGCCAGCGCTGCCATGCCAGGCCCTATCATCCACCTCTCTGAGCTCCACAGTTCCATTGTTTCCAACACACACACTGAAGAGAGATATCTAGCTTCAACTCTAGGAATGGAAATTAAAAAAAAGATGCCACCCAAGACAAAAAAAAAAAAAAAAAAACAATTACTGAAAGACAATGGGGGCTCAGAGACCTTATTCTTTACTTATAAAGTTGGTGGGTTGATCAAATTTGCTGGTTAACTTATCCAATGTTCAATATGGGGCAAGATTCACTGACTTACTTAAGGAATGGTCATGAGCCATATGGGTCTAGGAGGCCAAGCTGAGGTCTCATGGACTAAAACAAGGAATTTCTTCCTCTCCTCCCTCCCCCAAGACAAGGTCTCAGGCTGACACTGAACTCCTGATCTTACCAAATGCTGGGATTACAGGTATGCTGTGGCACCATTTGTTTGGACTTACAACATGGTTTTGTCTTAGTCTGTTTAAAACATTCACAGAAAATTCTTTTATCTCTCAGCAAGCCCTTCTGAGCTCAAGGAAGCTTGACTACTTTGAGCCACACAATCCCTCTTGCTGGCAAGGGCCCTTTAGGGATGGTTAGACTTCCTTTGACTGGACCCTCCCATGAAGCAGCATGACCTCCCTTGCCTGCGTGTATCTCATGTCTGGAGCTGTGTTGTTCTTCATGAACAGAGAATTATGCTTTAGTAAGCACGGCCATCCTCTTTTATTGTAACCCAAAACAATGACTAATGCCTCCAGACTGTAAAAGAAGCCCTTCTAGCAGCCTAGCTAATGTTTCTCTCACATTTATGTTTCACAAGGTGGTCTGTTTCATGGTGGTCTGGGAACCTAAAAAAAAAAAAAAAAAAAAAACACTGAAGGAGTTAGCCTGGGTCCCAAACTGACTTATCAAAATTTGCACTTAACAAGCAGAAGACATTGTAGCAGCTACAGATCTCTGGTGGCCAAACTCAACTTATTTAGAGATAAACACCCTGTTGTTTGAGAAGATAAGCAGACAGCCTGTTTCTCCCATAAAGAACAGTTCAATGGCTGTTAGTACAAGTAGGTGCATAGATATAAACAGATCCCCACAGCCCAGCAGGGAGGCTCAGGGTGGGAGAGAATGGAAGCCCTAAGGTCCACAAACCAGATTCTGAAAAAACATTGAACAAAGGACCAGAAATAGTGGCTAAGCATGGGGCCCTGATCTGTGATTTCTGTGAGTACTTAAGAGTCAAGAGGGTGTATTAACCCAAGATAATGGTTAGACTAAGCTTAGTCTACACTGTAATTGGCAGGCAATAGCTCTGGGTTAGTAAGCAGGCTACCAGCTGTACTTAGGTGCAATTTTAAAAAGCTGTTACAAAACAGTATTGTACAGCATAAACACCACTCGAAGAGGGGGCTGGTGTGTCTTTACACTCTAACATACCACCAGACTTTTTTTTTTTTTTTTTTTTTTTTTTTTTTTTTTTTTTTTTTTTTTTTTTTTGTCTATGTAGCCTAGGCTGAGGTAGGGCTGGCTAGCTATAGACCAGGCTGGCCTCAAACTCAGATCCTGTCCTCCCAAGTGCTAGGATTAAAGGCTGGTACTTTTTTTTTAAAAAAAAAAAAAAAAAAAAGATCAACAATGTTTAATTTTTTTTTTGTCTGTGATGCGATAGATCCTAAGACCTCCAATGTGATGGACAAGTGTTCTACCATAGAACCACAGCTTCCAGAATACTTGTGTTTTTAAATTTTTATTTTATGTGAATAGCTGCTTTGCCTGCATGTATGTATATGCACGACTAGTGTCTGTGGAAGCCAGATGACACTGTCAGTCCCCTTAGAACTAGGGATACAGACAGCTGTCAGTTGCCATGTGGTTGCTGGGAATTGAACTTAGGTCCTCTGCAAGAACAGCCAGTGCTCTTTTCTGATGAGCCATCTCTCTAGTGCTCTTGGTTGGGTTTTTGGTTTTTGGGGTTTTTTTGAGAAACAAATACTATTCCTCTGATTTCAACTGAAAATTAACAGCTAGTATCCACTCCATAAGGCACAGGTAGCCTGCACATAGCAGATATGCACTAAGCTAGACACTACACTTAATTATACACTTCAAAAAAAAAGACCTTTGTGTATGTGTCTATGAGTACATTGTGTATGCTGGTGTGTGTACAGTACAGAAAAGTGAGGCCATTTTTTTCTGCCTGCTACTTTTTGAGACAGGGTCTCTCCCTAAACCTGTTTCACATTTTCCTCCATTAGGCTAGAAGCCAGAAGACCTCAGCAATTCTGTCTCAGTCTGTATTCTGAGTTGGGGGGGAGGGTCACAGGCATCTGGACTGTTACTTGGGTGCTGGGATCTGAACTCTGGTCTTCATGATTTTGCAGCAAGTGCTCTTAACCAAAGAGCCATCCCTTCAGCCACAATACACTAAGTTTATAGCAACATCCCTCCAAAACAAGAATATTCTATTTAGAGTATTTTATAAGGCATTATTTTTTATATTAAGAGTATACTAGTTTTAATTAATATGGTATGCTATTAAACAAAATAGTTAACACCTTATTTTTCAGGTGATAAAATACTTTCTTTGGGGTACAGGGATGGGGTGTAGGGAAGCTTTCTATTGAGCTCCCAAACCCCTTTACGCTAGTGAGAGCCTTGTGCGAACAAAGCAGAGCAAAGTAAGGGGTCCAGCTCATCCATTCTTCAATATGCAGATGGGCAAGAAGGGAGGTTTTCATTCCCAAGATGGAGTGGCTTAGTTTCCTCCCTCCCACAGTCACCCTGAGCATAGAAGACCACAGCTGTGGTACACAGACACCACAGTTGTTGATCTTCTGAAGGCGCACCTGGTGTCTGTGGGCTGGAGACACAGTGCTCTGGAAGCATGCCACCCCATCTTCTTGACTCCTGTTACCCTGTCCTGTACACATCCACTCACCCCCACAGTCAGCCCACCACAAAGGTAATCGCTGTTCCCATTTTCAGTCTTTAAAGATAGGGAAGCATCAACCATACATATTTTATTCTTCTTCTCGTGATGTGCCTGAGAATCACAAATGCTCACACATGGTCATGAGAAAGCTGTTTACAACAGTTCCCCTAAGCAAGAGGGACACACTTCTAAATCAACGAAGACATTTTACATGCACATAAAAATTCTTCAAAGGGGAAACTCTTAAGTCACATTTTTACCCTCAGAACATAGTTTCAGTATTTAAGAAACATTTCTGTGAACCTGGCATGAGTGTGCATGCACACATGGTCCACACTGCACATTTCACTCTGTGAACCTGGCATGAGTGTGCATGCACACATGGTCCACACTGCACATTTCACTCTGTGAACCTGGCATGAGTGTGCATGCACACATGGTCCACACTGCACATTTCACTCTGTGAACCTGGCATGAGTATGCATGCACACATGGTCCACGCTGCACATTTCACTCTGTGAACCTGGCATGAGTATGCATGCACACATGGTCCACACTGCACATTTCACTCTGTGAACCTGGCATGAGTGTGCATGCACATGTGGTCCACACTGCACACCCCAAGCAGATGAAGCAGAGTGCTGAAAACCACACATGTACCGAGAAACTATGACTTGCAGTTAAGACTCCAACACTGCAAGCCACTAGCCTGCACCAGAGGGGACTTCCCAGGCCCAGGTCTGTTCCTCTTTACTGTTAACGAATGCGCTATTAGAACTTTCTTATGTGCTGGGTCAGACACGTGGGGCTCTGCGAAGTATCCTCTGCCTGCTGAGTTTTTATACAACTTCAAGGAAAAAGTTTTGGAACTCCAAAACAAGATTGTCTATGGCGGCATGATATCAATTCATTTTCCTGTGAGGGAGGAGAGAAGGGAAGAAACACTCCTGATGCCTAAGGGCCTCAGTGATACTTGGTCACAGGGTCACTTGGCTAACAGTTTTCCAACTCATAAAGTAACACAAGATCTTCAAAGCTGTTAACTGAAAGGATCATGGGTAAGTGGTTGGGCGTGAAATCAAACTGTGACTTTGTTGCATTGAACAGCAATAGGTTCAAAGAACTAAGGTCACATTGTGGCATTCATGGCCCTTCTGTTGGTTGTCCTGCCTGCCACAGTGCTGTGAACCAACACAGACAACCGTTCTAGCACATTGACTCAGAAGCTCTACTACAGTCTTAGCCCAGGAAGCAGGTCAGCTCGGTCCCCATAGCAGGAGCAGCTCCAGTCCCAGGGCTGCGATTACCACTGTGCAGCAGGAGCAGAAGCCAACTTGAAACCAGTGTCTATGGATGGTCAACAATCTACAAAGATTAGATTTTAACAAAGCAATCAGTATGAATTAAACCAAATCCATAATCAACTCAGAACAAGGAAAGGATTTCCTGATGGGCAAGTAGCCACGGAATGTGTGACTTTGAAGAAACTGTTGCTTATTTCAATCACACAACAGAAAGCACCGGAACAGTCAAGTCCATAAAAGATAGTCTACCTCTCTGTAACCATCCCGGGTGTCCATCTCTGTCCCTGCTGAAGCTCTGACAAGACTACCCACACCTATAAAGACCTCTCCAAAGATCTACTTCCTTGTAGATTTAAACCAGCTACAAAATAATCCTCAAAGAGATACTACTGATTTGGCATGATGGGTGAGGATGTCCGCAGGTGGCCATTCTGATGCTCAGTGTTTACTGGGGCAAATAAAAAAAAAAAAAACCTGTGATGTTGGATGTTAAGTAAACACCTGTTTACTTAAATATCTTCAGAAAAAAATCTTTCTTCGTTCAGACATGCCCACAGCTCATAGGAGGAGCAGAGTAATCGCCAGGGTGTGGAGGTAGCTAATCAAGGTTGCCTTAAAGGAGCCAAGCTGCCCCATCTTTTCCCAGTCAGACAAAGGCAAAGGAGAGCCGTTGCCCCTTTGGTAAGGGTACACTACTGGCCACCAGAAGCTCCTTTTTGAAAGGTGTACCCAGAAATCAGTCAAGTCTCCCTTTTCCAACATCTCATCTCCCCCAATCAACCTCCTTCGGGGTCTTTTTTTTTTTTAACCTTCATCATTTTACTTCTTGATAGACAAATTTAACATGTGCACTGAGCCAGCTGACAAAAATGGAAGCTATTAGAAATAAAAATCCAGGGGGCTGGAAGGAAAGGGCATAGTAAGTCAGATGTCTGCTGCACAGGCACTGGCTTGGATGCTTAGCACCAGGAAAGTGGAGACAGGAATGTGGCCATATAGGACCAGGACTGGCTGGCTCTCCAGCCTAGTGGGATCGGTGACCTTCAGACTCAGTGAGAGATCTCAGCTTTAAGGTCTAAGAATCAGAGTGACAGAGAAAAACCACTCAACACCTCTGTTCTCTGCACATCTGCATGCTCATACACACACCCCACAAAGATATATAAACATGCGCACATAAAAATAAAATTAAAAGAAATAAAAACAAAGCAACAGCATGCAGCCTAAAAGCCAGAGTTTCTCTCAGTCTGTTTTTCTCTGGTGCACATTTGTGTCAAGCCTGACTTGTCACATAAATTCAGGACAGCACCTCAAAAACAGCTGCTAGAATAAAATGCTCAGTAATGAAGCACACGACCCAGGGCCAGAGCTTTCCCACTCGCTCTTCCGGCGTGTCCTCCTGACGGCCTCCATATAGCCCTGAGCTAATCAGTCAGAACAGGCTGCTTTCATCCATTTCCAGCCGGATGGTTTGCAAAGCTCAGTTAACCAAGGCTGGAGCTGGACAGAGCTGTGGAAACTAGTATTCACGAGGCCTGTTCCCCTTCACCAAGGTCTGTTTCGTGCAATAAAGTCCAGACTTAGTGGCAAGTAACATCCAGAGCCTTTTCATTCACTTCTGATTCCACAACGCTTCCATCCGAGTTGGCCTCCAAACGCACACTAACGTATTTACTAGACATGGGAGGAATGCCAGCAGCCCGAGCTGCGATACACATGTCCAGAGACATCTCAGTCCCAGGAAAAGCACAGCACCTAGGGGGAGACTGGGTGGGGGCCCTTGGTGACTGGTCACCTGGTTTCTGGGCCCTTCTCACTTCCAGAGTTGGGTATCCTTCACTTACAGTGCTGCTGTCCCCACTGACAGCCACAGAACTCACTTTGAGGAACTGAATGCTCCCTAACCTTCCACCGCAATCATGATTCTGCCCGTAGGGCTGTAAGATAACTCATAATAATCCCTCTCAACAATCACCTCGCTCTCTTTTAAATTATTTTAGATTTTATTTTATGTCTATGGGTATTTTACCTGTATGAACATCTGCACCATGTGATGCAGATGGTACAGATAAAGAGAAGAGAGCAATGGACCTTCTGGAACTGTAGTTAGGCAGTTGTCAGGCACTATGTGGATGCTGGTAATGGAACCGAGGTCCTCTGAAAGAACATCCAGTGCCTTTAGGCCTTGGAGTCATCTCTCTAGCATATCATCTTTTTTTAATCAACAAAGCTGCCATCACACTTCCCACACCTGATCCTAAGCCAGTTCCTCCCATCATCTCATGCCCTGCTCCCAAAATCAATGCTCCAAAGAGCACCGGGCAGCATTTCACACTCACTGGTCAGGCCAGGACACTGGGCATTCTGTGTTAAAGTATCTGTGATCCTGTCCCACCAACTCCCTGGGACAGCTCCATCTCTGCTCATAGCTGTTGTTTATATTAAGAAGATTATGGGCATCTGACTATATATTTTATTTTAATAAGCATAAATAACTTAAAAACTCAATAGGTCAAATGAAGACCTGCCCTTTAGTTGCTGTAGGACCAAAACAAAACCAATATCCCTTCCTATCCATACAGCTCATTTCACCATTCACTCCACTAAACAGTCAAAAGAACCATGTGGAGACCCTTCACACAAGGGCTGGAGATTAGCTCAGTGGGAAAGCCTGATCTAATGAGCAGAAAACCCTGGGCTCCAACCCCTGCCTCACAAACACAGCTGGGACACAGCTCAGTGAGGAGACTTATCCCAGTTGTTGAGGAAGCCTGAGGTTGGCTCTAGCTGGAAGAGCATACACTTGGAAGACTGTGTTAGTGGCCAGCCTGAGCTACTTAGGAAAAGTCTGAGCCCTGGCCCCAACAAGGCAAACATTCCCATCCAAACTGCAAAGGCAACATCCAACTCCATATACATTAACTCACTTAAGACTATTCTCCAGAATAAGTAACTTAAAAACCCAAAGTTACTAACTTTCAGTAACTATAAGTTGCTCCTGGGTTCCAGAGTGAACTTCCCGTATATAGTTTAAGACCAGTAGCAAAACAAAAACAAAAAACGGGGTAACAATAGCTTTCCCCCTAAATTCATGTGAAGTTTCACTCTTGGCTGGTTTTTTTTTTTTTTTTTTTTTTTTTCTCTTTTAAATCTCAGTAGAGAGGCTAAAAAAACAAGGGCAAAAACAGCCTCTGCAAAAGTAACCCCTTAGCTCTGTTTTTTTTAAAATGAAAGCCTTAGTTACAAACTTAGCATTTATAATAGCCATATACAAACTCCAGCAGTAATTCAACACAGATGTACGGTCATTGCGGATAACTCGCCGTAAGGATGGAGACAACACAAACTTCCCACTTACACACAGAGGCAGCTGCCTCCTTTTCCCCATCTCGTAGGAAGAGAATAAGCCCTTATACCTCAATTCCAGACGCTGCTTTGCATAATTGCAAAGATAATCATTGTGCTTGGACAGTTAATGGTTTAAATGTCTGTCCCAGCTGGGCTTTGAGACTTTTCCCCAGACAACCCCAAAAGTTTGTGTACCTTCGGCAAGCTTATTAGACATATCCAGACTAAAGGTGACACCGTGTCACTAAGGGACACAACACAGGCCAAAGCCAACTCCATGACAATAGAAAGAAATGTAGGAAGAGATCAACGCTGCTGTCAAAGCCTGAGCATTCATGAGATAACGGAGTATAGGATAAGTCAGAGAGGAGGTGACAAGTGACTTATACACAATGGACAAATCTGAGAGAGGCTGCAGAGAAACAGTCCAAACTGTACAAATGTTACACAATTGTGTCCCATGCACTACTTCCATACAGGTGGGAAAGCACCAGACTGAAATACAGATCAAAGTGAAGTAAGTGTGAAATTCATAGCTATGCTTAATAGGTCTGTCTACTCTGATTACAAACGCTAGCAGGTGACTGGGACTGCAGCTAGGAAAGCATGGAAGACTGTAGTGAGTGGGAGTGTATGGTGACAGTCTGCCCATCTGAGCAAGCCCCTGGCAGGCCTTTCCTCTCACCCACAGCTGCTGGCAGTTTGAGCCCGTTGTGAACAATCCCATGTAATCCAGGACACCGGAGCTGCTGACTGGCCCTCTGACCACTAGAGCGGTCTCCACAATCTATTTTGGGCAAGAGCTCCAGTCACCTGTTATGAGAATAGGACTATCAGAGTGGAAAGACCAAGACTCCACGAGGGTCACTGGCTCCAGCTTTCCACCACTAAGCTTCACACTGTCAGTGCAGGAAGAGATGGACACAATGTTAACCCTTAGTACTGACAGGGCACAGGCCAGGCTTGCAGTGGAGAAACCACAAAGAGCTAAAATGCAAGAGAAAGTAGGTGAGCTGCTACATACAGGGCATGGCATGCAAAACACCATTGGCTCTTCATCAACAAACAGGCAGTCTTTTCCTCAAATCAGAGTTGCTCTGACTGCTTCAGCAGAATTCACATGCTGGTTTAAATAAAGCTAAGGGCTGGGTTCTCATATATACTAACGTCATATTTATCTTAACTTCATTGTTGATATTTTAGGCTAGGAAACTTTTCAAGGGTCCAAAAGCCAAATGAATCAAAACAAACAAAAATCTCAAAGCTTTTCTCACTGTTTTTGGGGCTGGGGATCAAATCCAGGGCATCGAACATGCTGGTAAGTGCTATCTCATTGAGCTACACCTGAGCCCCAAGAAACTTCCTTGCATTTTCTCTAACACATTCTGTGTTCCTTCAGATACAAGCACTCCTAAGGGAAAAACAGATCCAGATCCTTTCCCCTGTACGTGGCTGGAGAGATGGTTCAGTGATTAAGAGCACTTGATGCTTTTACAGGAACCCAAGTTGAGTTCCCAGCACCCACATCAAGCTGCTTACAGCTGCCTATAACTGCAGTTTCTGGGCATCCAATGCCGCCTTCTGGCTTCTTCAGGCATTTGTACAAACATGAGAATATGCAGGCTCATGTACATACACACATAAAAACAACTACAATAAAAAGATTTTAAAAGTATCAAATTTCTCATTTATTCTTTTCTAAGTTGCTTATATTTAAATGTTTTAGTAACAAGAATAGGAAACTACTATACTCTTGTACCTGAGAATATAATATCCTGGGGGGCAGGGGAGAGGCTGAAAACTTGCTACATCCAACCTGATTCAATTTAATGTGTATGCTTATCTTGAACCGAAATGGTTGATTTTACTATTTTTCAGGTTTAGCTTCAAACACACTTTCATTCCTAAGGAAGCAGAGCTAAGTCCAAGCACAACAAGTGGTCCATACTGTGCAGAGGGCCAGGCAGCAGGGGCAACAATCCTAAGGCTTCATCATTAGACAACCCACTCCTGAGCGATCACATTGGGAAATGGCAGGGGGTGGAGAACCCACTCCTAGGTCCACACACAAGCCATGCCCCTGAGCAGCTGGCATCAACTGTGAGCCAGGATTGCACACATGAGCCAGAAGCACAGGCATGGGCTCTAAGGGGAGATGAGTCACCAATGCAGCCCTCTCTTGTCTCATTGGCAACGGGCCATGGCAACAGGAGCCAGCAGCCCTTTATCACCAACATCATCGGGAGCACAGCTCTCCTCAGCAACATGAGGCTCTGGTTTGAAGAATAAAATCAGGGTTAGAGAAAGCAAAGTGGAGTCTGGGCTTCCCACAAGACACTTGGGGCTTAAGGACTCATCCTAAGTAATACTCAGAAACCAAAGAGCTTTTGCAAACAAACCCAGGTTTAGCTTGCCAGTAGGTAGATGCTGTTCTGTGCTATGGACACTGGGCCTCCACAGCACAGGAAAAGCTCACCTAGAAGGCCTTGAAACACTCTATGCCAACACTGAGTTAGGGACAGCTTATCACCTCATAAGTGATGGGGGAAGTCTCGGGTGTTCAGACAATGGGCCTTCTTCTCAGTGGTAAAAAGCTGTTCCAGAACACTGACCTGCAGGGGAGAGTGGTTCTCTGCCTCTGTCTAGCGACTGTTCTCTTTTCAAAATACACATTTCTGAACTCTAGTCAAATTTCTGTCACATCAAATGGCCCGTCTCCAGCAGGTGGCCTAGGCTCAACAGGCAGAGCTGGAGTGGGCAGGGTTTCCAGGTGTCCCTTCACGCTCTAAAGATTTGCCAGAAAAGCCAAGGTTATTCTCAGGATGAAGTTCAGGTCCACCGGCAGACCCACAGCAGGTTCAGACCTCTCACCCCACTCAAGTGAGGTTCTAGAAAATATTTTCCCCGTTTCGCTTGTTTGGTCTGGAACCAGCCAGCTTTTGAATTACATACAGCAACATTCCCATTAACACACTTCCCTGTTGAGTTTCCTAGGCTCTGGAATATGTGACAGCCATGCCCAACTAGAACACTTCCTGGGAGGCAAGGAGAAGCCATGAGCTCTTTACTAGAAGATCTCTGTCCAAACTCCCACAGCACATAGAGAACTCAGGTCCTCACCAGATGGACGAGAAAACTAAAGCTCAAACAGACTTGACACATGTGCTGTGGCCCTTGGGCCAGCAGAGGCACTGCCAAGATCTTGCCCAGGCTTGCTCAGTGGAGTACAATGCTGAAGAGAGATGGTGACTAAGGGCAGCTGACAGGGTCCCGTGGGCTGGAGATGTTCCACTCTGCCAGTCCCTTTATATAAGGCAGTCCCCAGAGGAGTCTGTGAGGGGGCACTGTCTGTCTGGAAGACCTCCAGTGACAGGCTGCAGCTGGATGGTGCTCCACCAGCACAAATGTGCCAAATCGCACAGATAAGACACTCGTGCCCGGTGATGGGCTGTTGCAATTGCCAGAAAGGAAGGTTCCAGAGCCAAATGTACAGCAGACACGGTTATGTTTGTCCAGGTGATTTTTTTATTTACTCATTTTTTTTTTTTTTTAGGAGTATAAAGTTGTACATCTGCACTATTACAGTTGGGCAGATTTTCTTCATCTTTTTAGATCTCTGAACTTCTTTAAAACCAAACTTTCTGTCAACAACCCTGTCACCCTTTAAAAGAACATGCCAAGGCATGTCCCTCACAACATTATTAAATTTTTTAAGACTTATTTTAGTGTGTGTGAGTGAGAGAGAGGGAGAAAAGCCTTGTCACAGGCAGCAAGGCACCTCTGGCCAGAACAGAGCACCAGGGTAGACAGATACTGTGCAATCTGCCCCCACCAGCACCCTGCACACAAACGAAAGCCAATTCCCCTCTAGTCTATCTCTTCTATCTTATAATCCAATCACATATTACTACAAGACTTGGGATTTTCTTTGCTAAATGTTCCTAAGGGCATTAGCGCTCATGAAATTAGACCTGGTTATACACTAATACAGGAAACAACAGAGCACAGCTTGGGGCCAGGCCACTAATCACACTGGGCAAGTGAGACTAACAACATACACTGTAGCTGTTAAAAAGAAGACTGTGGCTACTCTCTAATGTTATTCCATGTAGACAGCAACAGCAAAAGGCAAAAAAGAGGCGATTTCTAACGTTGTGAATTCTCTGTGGCCAAAGCCAGCTAACATCACCTATAGTCCAACTGATGTTCCATAGCCACTAAAGGGCCATTAGTAAAAGGTGGGGGTCCTTTGAGTAGCGATGTGACACCTTGGGAGTGTTGCTATTAAACCAAGAAGTGGGAACCTCATCAGATATCAAACACACCTTGGTCTCACATTCTCAGCCTCTGCAGGTGTAAGAAGTGAAGCCATCAAGCCATCCAGCCTAGCATTGTTATGGCATCTTGAATGGAATAAGACAAATAAAAATGGTAAACAAGATGCAGTTAAAGATACAGACCCCTGTCTCCCTAAGGGAGGGGCAGCCTCATAGCCAGGCCCTCCTCCTCAATCATAAGAGAGACTTAACACTGTGTGCAAAACACAGGAAAATGGAAAAGAGTCAAGAAGAGGACTTCTGGGGCTCTCAGTGCTGGAAGACCGACACAGGGACAGTTAGTCTTCTCATACTGCCCAGACAGGTTGCTCCAGAACTGTCTATTCTCACCGAGGGGGTCAGAGAAAGGATGACTGAATTACACAGAACCAACTAGAGCAAAGGAAACCATTAAGCATGGCCACTGGAAAGCTATTTTCCAGTCCAGCCTCAGCCCAGGGAAGATTGCAGGTACTTAGATTCCACCAGAAGTCACTGGAGGTTGAGTGTCAATTCCCTGTTGGCAGATGCTATTGCACTGTCCTGCCAGGGTATTACTGATGGGGGCAGTATGGCCACCTGGCGCTCTATCTCTTCATCAGCAGATGCAATTAATGGCCTTAGTCCTTTATCAAGGTAGCAGCAGATGATTCTAGCTGCAAGATGATTCTTGCTCCTACTAAGAAGAAAGGAAGAGCCTACAATACACGCCCACTGAAGGAGCCAGTGCAAAGTGATACTGCAGGCCCCCAGTAGCTCAACCTACACATATACACTATATAAAATAATGCACTTTAAATGTAATACATGTATCTTGACATGAAGGACAGAGGAAGATGGACCCTACATACATTAATCACCATCTCTTTCTAAAAAAAAAAAAAAAAAAGTTAATATATTGGCATTGCATAAAGCAAAACTTGCAGTGACAACAGAGGACCAATCCAGTGGGAGACACAATAAATAAGTTTTAGTTTCATTTTGAGAATTTCTGCATCATTCTCCAAAGTAGATGACACTTGAGCTAAACAAAAACAAAATGAAGCAAAATCCAAACAATTTTGATTACTTAAGAAACTGAAAAAAGAAGTAACAGAAAGACAACAGGAGAACATCATATATTACAAAGGAAACTCTATGCTTCTAAGCAGCTCTCAGCTCAAGATGACAGCTCAGAGAAAACAACAATAAACACCCAAGTTCAATGAAAATGAAAATGATTACACTAAAACATGTGGGCAACAGCCCGAGCATGGGCAAGCAGAAGTCCAGCTCTAAGTGCTTCTTCGCATCAACAAGAAGAAAGGTCCTAGGCTCAAGAATCGGGGGATGGGAAATCATCATCAAAGAGCAAAGAGAAGAAAAACAACAGGTGAAAAAAGAAGTCAATGTAACAAAAATGGCTTATTTCAAAAAGCTAGAAAGTAAACCTCTAAAAGGGCTGTTTGTTTGTTTTTGACACAAATTATCAACATCAAGAAACAGTTTTAGTTACTTCACTATTGCTGAGATAAAATGGCAAGACAAAAGCAACTTATAACATAAAGTTTAATTGGGTTTAAGGCTCCAGAGGGCCAAAGGTTCTGATGGCAGGAAGATGGTGTGGCAGCTGAAACAGCAGCTGAGAGGTCACATCTCTGTCCTCAAAGGGCACATTATTGCCGACTGCAGGCTTTTGAAACCTTAAAGCTGGGCCCCCACTGCCACACACAATCCAACAAGGCCACACCTCCTAAACCATCCCAAACAGTTCCACCAATGGAGGCCAAGTATTCAAACAGATTATGGAAGGGGCCATAGTAGCTAGCACGACAGAACCTGTATTTATCTAAAACAAAAAGAATGCTACAAATGCTTTTTACATCCATAAATTCAACAAATTACAAAAATGTACCCCTTTCTCAAAACCCACAAACCACCAAAGTATAATCAAGATGAAGCTGACAACCAGAACAGCTCCCCAAGCGCGTAAACACACAGAATTAAGTCTGAAATCTAAAATGTACATTCCCCTCCCCTAAGAAATCTAAGACCACATTTTCACAAGAGAAGTCAATACTGGCTGAGATTGTGGCTTAGAAAAAGGAAACAAAGCATTAATACTGCTTTTTCATAGTTTCTTCTAGAAATATAAGAAGGGGACTATTTCTCAACTCACTAAGGACCTTAATATTGAAAGTAAATAGCCATAACAGACACCTCGCAAGGTGTAAAAATCTCAATAAAATACTCAATTCAATCCAGCAGTGTGTACAAATAATATGTTCTGCCCAAGTAGGATTTATCCCAGGCACACAGAGAGCATTTAACAATGTAAATCAAACACTATGATACACCACATCAACAGACTAACAGAATTACAGTGTAAAAACATCATTAAAACAGAACTCTAAAAAATTTCAGGAACTCAGGAGTCAGGGTAAAACTTCCTAATTGTTATTACTTTTATAAAAGTATCTTCAAAATTCCTATAGCTAAGATAGTTATAATATAGTTAATGATTCTGCTCTTTAGACAGAAAGCGGCTGTCCCTTTTACCCAAGAGAGTTACTAAGTTCTAGTCAGTGCAACAGGACAGGAAAAGAAGTAGAACTCCCTATGTGCAAATGAGATAAGTGTCTACAGGAACTGGCCAAGAAATGACTTCATTTACTTGTGTATACACATACACACACACACACACACACACACACATACACGTATTGTGATGGGGGCACAAACTCAGAGGTCAGAGGACACCTCCCATCTCACCACAAATGTGCTATCAAATCCTGCTTTACGTGGGGTCTGAGTTCCACTCTCAGTATGGTAAAAACGAAACACCATCATGGACAGGCTCACAGATAGATCCACTGAACCCAACACTTAATGTCTTCTGTTAGACACACTTCAGCATTGGAAAGATGTTCTATGTCCTGCAGGAAGCTCTCAATATAAAGAAGGAGCCAGTTGCCAAAGGACACTGAGGGGTTCAAAGAAGAATGAAAATTAGCTCTCACCCATGGATTCTGCCATGCCAGGAACAAATCCAAAGTTTAAGACATCTATAGACAACCTCATGGAGATGTTACTGTCAATTAACATTCCTCTACTGTGCATTTTCAGTTCATATTGACTATGCTTCAGACTGAGGATGGCAAATATCAACTGGTGAGAAAAACACATAGAAAATAAAAACACTAGGAAAGGCAGCCTGTGGGTATAGGGAAGGTTTTTATTAAGATAATCAGTTGTTCACCCACGAATGGTTTGGCAAATCAATCCTCCCAGAGTATATGGAGGAGAATATTAAGTAAAAGGGTTCATTACACTGACCTCCACAGTGTAAACAAATGTTCTTTGAAGATGTTTTCAGAAAAATCAGATACGAAGGAAACTGTGAAGACATCTCTAATACAGTATCTACCTGGTGTGTATGTCTAGTGAAACTGTCCTTTCCTATTACAGTAAAGACTTAAGAACGTGAGGTTCAGCTCAGCAGGGGAGAATTTACCTTAATGGGGGAAAGCCCTAGGTTCTCAATCTCAACAAATTAGTGGGGGAAGGGTACAAGGACATAGCTTTTAAGACATACTCTGTTCTCCTATCACATGCTGCCAGTGGGGAAGAGGAGCCCCTAGCTAAGCAGGACCTCTGTGTAACCTCTCATTTATGTTTCATTGGGTCATAACAACCATAAAGGCTCCTTTGTGAAAAATGTATTTTGCAATAACTTATCAAAAGCACCATTGAAGATTTTAATGGTTGAGTAAAAAATACTAAGTAAGTCCAAAAAGATAGAGAGCCCATCTTAACTCAGCCTAAGCTGTTTGCAGGCAGAAGCAAGATTGTGAGGACAGCCAGAAAAAGAAAAACAAAACAAAACAACCATCAGTTATGGACAAACATTCTAAGTGTATCTAATAAGCTCACATCTGGCTTACCCATCAGTAATTTCTGCCCTACCCAATCCCAACATATCTCCCCAAACAAATCTCTCAAGAACTTACTGTTAAAATCCTACTTTGATGCATTAGCTTCACACAAATCCAGTAACTTACTGTTTAAACCCAGGCATTCACCTTCAAGCTTCCACCCCAACTACTAGAGTATAGTTAATACCTCACAGGTATAACCATTAACTCTGCCTAAGAATTTAGATTGTGATCTTTAAAGTCCTGTATCCATCATCTCAAATCATGGTGAATGACACTGTAATTGGCTTCCTAAATAGTACAGGACCCCAAGCAAAACAATTATGACTATCCTCGCATTAGAAAATGTACTAACTCATCCACTATTCCTAGTCAACACAGAAGGAGAAAATATTTCCCCAGATTACCCCACCACCTGCAGAGACCATTACCCTAGCCAGCAGCATAAAACCCTAATAGCTTCCAGAGGGTCCTTAAAATGCACAGGTTTTTAAGCACATATACCAGGGAGCCCAGTTAACTGAGTACATGCTATAGATGTATACTTATACTAGGCTACTTTATGGTGAAACGGTGGCAAGAGCCTGTTCAAACCACTAAAAGGAATAGCTAAAGTAATAGCGGACATAAGACTTCCCGCTCCTTTTAGTTAGAAGGGCTTAACAGTCCTCAGAACTCAAGCAAGCAGCAGCTAACACATGGTTCAGATATCAAATGTGCTAACTGACATCACGGACATGCTCCTGATGTCTTCTGCAGGACAGGCTAGCTGGATACATACCAAACATGGTTGTGGATAATAAGGATCAAAATATATACATTTGTTTTTGTTGGAGAAGCATTCATCCTTCCCTGGGGTAAACCAGAAATGTGCATAGCCTAAGTCACAAGCCAAGAAGTCTAAGAGTCAAATCAAGTCTACAGATGTCTCAAACTGTCTTGTAACAGAGACTAAAGAATAAGTTAAGGAACTGTCAATGTTTAAATGTTGGGACATTTGACTTTTGAATCTACAGGCCTGGTTATGATGCAATATCAAAACACACCTAGACTTAATACTCTTAGACCTCATGGCCATAATCAGGGGCAACCTTAATGCTGATGGGGCAAACACTTTCCAAATGCCACTGATCCTAACGGCTCTGTGCATCACCATGAATATGTCGCTTGGTTAAGATTCCCACAAAGATCTGGGAGTGTTAGGGGGAGGAGTCAGGGTGAGCTTGATCAAATAAAACTGTAGGCATGAATGAAATCTCAAAAATAAGAACATGTTCTTTTGGTTTTTTTAAGATTCTAACACTGACTTTAGCCCATGAAACAAAAATCTACAATCTGATCTCATCCATACTAAATTCAATCCCTTGAAGCCAGAAGATTTTGGGCATAAAACATTGTCAGGGTTTTTGTGTCACTTGTCTTCAGAAATGACCATCTTGTCCATCTTCCTTCACACTCCCGATGGTTATTAAACTATTTTATTTTTCTGATCAGGTCCCTTTCCAACACAATGACATTAATATCTAAACTTAGTGGTTAAAACCAATTGTACCATGGTTATAAGCTTCAGTTTGAAGGCTGCAGAGATTCAAACTCTGCAGCTCAATAGGTTGATGTTCGTACCTCCATAAATTCATGCCACAAAATTTACAAATTAAAAAAAAAATTGTTGAGATCTCCAAACATCTTCTGTTTCCATCAAAACATGGAATAAGTCACTGGGCCGAGGCTTTAAATGCTGCCCACATTCCTGAAACCAATATTCAAACAAGTACACACCAACTGGTTCTTTTCTTACCCAGGTATGGCTTACCCATTGCACTGAGATAATGGTTGAAGGCCTGGCAAGGAGGACTTGGGGTTTGTGTTGACTTGTCACAACTCATGGGTGCCGGACTCCTGTCTGTGTCAAAAGAGAAATACCCACTGGAGGATCGGGACAGCAGAGAAGATCTTCTCACAAAGATGAAAAGTGGGGATCTGGTAGCAAAAGGGCCAGGGCTGGCCGGTGGGGCCAGCGGGCCCTGAGGGCTGCCGTGGGGGCAGCGGTCCCCTTCTCCGTCGGGATTACCTTGCTGTTCTGTCTGTAGGGAGGTAGGGGCCCCAGGCCTGAGCTGGGGAGGCCTCTCAGCAGGCTGCAATTGTCCACCTTCTCTGTCACACTCAGAACTTACATCAGAAGGTTGCTTGGCCATTTGGTCTTTTTTTCTGCAAGAAAACCAAAAAAAAAAAAAAAAAAAAAGAGAGAGAGAGAAATTATCTTCAGCAAACTAAGTTACAAAATCATCTCACCTCCTTACGAATTCTAGAGTCAACTTTATAACATTTTTATGTTTACTTTTCTATCTTTTAAGTAAGATTAAAAGTGGACCCAAAATAATGAAGAGGTGTTTATTTTGGTGCAGGGTGGAATTAAATTAGACCACCAAACAAAACAAAGTATCAGCTCCTTAGCTTGTAGAGTCGGGTGCGCTCACGCACATACACAAGCACAGAAGTTTCAAGAGCAGATCGTGGGAAGCCTCCTACATTTCGTGTTCTTCGTTCAGGACAAACTTGAATCAAGTCTGAAAATCCCGGCGGGCTCTCATTTCCCGGGTTCAGACGCAGCGCTGGAGCACAGGAGCGGGCGCAGATGCAGAGATTGCAGGCGGCTGGCCGCCTTCCCTGCTCCGGCCCCATTGTTTGCCGAAAATGCTGAGGGCAGCAAGTCTGGAGAAGGTTTGGCAGCGGCCGTCAGTCGTAGTAAGTGCGTCACAATAGAGTTTGTAACTCTGAGCGCAGCTCCGCCCGGGTCGAGCGCCCTCGGCCGCAAGGTCCCTCCCGCTGCCTGTCCCTGTGCGCCACCCCAAACACGAAACCACTTCTCTCGGGAGCAGCCTTGCCGAGGTGTGTACACTTCCAAATGGGGGGCCTTCAGTGCCATCCCCTTGCAAGCTCCACACCTAGCTGTGCGCGCTCGGCAATATCCGACGCGCGGTTGCTTCCACCCCGTACTCTTTCCCTCTCCCGGCCACCACGCCGAGACTCACGTCTTCCCCTTCCCTTCCGAGCGCGCTGTCCTGCACCGATCCACCGACCCCTGAACGTCGCCACCGAGGAGGCAAGGAAAACAAAGCCGGACCGTGGGCTCCAGAGTCCCGCGTCTGCCCGTCCTCTCACCGCCACGCTCCGCTGGGGAGCCCAAGGTTTCGCGCGCCGCGCCTCTGGCCCGCGCTGCACCGGCCGCCGCCGGGATCATCCTCCGCCTCCTCCCGCTCCGCCCCTCGCGCGCAGCAGCTCCCGCCGCCGTGCGGGCACCGCCAGCCCTGCGCCGCTGGCGCCGGCTCTCGGTGCTCCCCATTGGCCCACGCTCGGTGGCTCCCCATCGCAGCCAATGGGCAGAGGCGGCGGGGGCGGCGCCTACGGGTCAGGCCGCCGAAGGCGAGGCGATTGTTGACAAACTCGCCGCCCAGCGCCGCTCGGGCGGTGCGGGCCGCCGCAGCTCTGGCTGGAACTTAGGGGGCCGGGCAGCTTCGCTCCCCGCCCCGCCCCTGGGCCCAGCTCGGACGCCGCGCGCCCTGCGGGAGTTCCCGCCGCCTGGGCAGCGGGACACTAGAGACAAAGCGAGACCCGAGCCCTCTTGGATCCGTGCAGCCACGATCCCATTCCAAGCCGCTGTCGGGCAAAGACCCTCTGAATTCCGGAGCCGAACTTCTGGGCAACTTCACCTGTTGTGTCCCATGTGCCACCGATACGCACCAAATATGAACGACCATCTCGGGTCCCTGGCATATCCAAACCCCCGCCCCCAGCGTCCAGTTAGCTCTCCACAAGCAGCGCTTGCCTGCGGGCAAAAGGCCCGGGAAAGAGCTCACTGAGCCGCCAGCCCGTGCGACTGTATCCCGGTGCGATCTGGCGCAATTGAGCCGATCAGGCAGTCGGTGGCCAGGGCTCTAAACACGCGTGGTCCAAGTGGTCCTGGGAGGCCTATGGGGTTTCTCAGCTCCTATAGATACTGTGGTCCTTCGGCGTCCACGATCCTCGTAAACTGGATAGGGTCGCTAGGGACATCCGGGAAAGCGAATCAGCCACCGTGACCAAATCGTGGCTTGAATGAACACAAGCAAAGTCTGGGTGCGTGTGATTTTAATATTCAAACCTCCGCAATGAAGCCGCGCCAGCGTAGAGCCAAGTTTACCAGCCCGCAGCTAACGCGCGGCTACTTCGGCCGGGTCCCTGGCTCGTGGCGACGCTTCCCGCCAGGACACACTGCGGGACACCACGGAATGGGTCCTCTGCTCCAAGCCGAGAATACGCGCCTTTCCGGCCCGCGAGAGATGCCTCACCAGCCCTTCGTACCAAATCCTGGCCCAAGCCCGACTCCAGCTAAGCGCCCGAAGCTTCGATGCTAACGATCTTTTCCCAAAAGTGCCCTGCCAGACAGGGACCTCGGCCCGACTCGAGGCATTTGCCTCCTGCAGCCGCGCGCCAAGCGGTACAAACCAGCGCCTCCACCCGCACGTGCAACACCAGGGACAGATGAAGCCGCCGAGCGCCTGTGGCGCCAGTCTTCCATCGGTCCCTGGCTTGCACCCCGGGAATCTCGAATCGCAGAGTATTTACCTTGCGTTTCTCAGTCCGAGAATCAGAGTCAGACATTGGGGGGAC
Organism: Sigmodon hispidus; assembly: GCA_004025045.1. Lineage (NCBI taxonomy): Eukaryota > Metazoa > Chordata > Mammalia > Rodentia > Cricetidae > Sigmodon > Sigmodon hispidus. The sequence goes on along the minus strand of PVIH01001128.1, from coordinate 104,954 downwards.
GAGGGCCAGGGGAAGGGCGCCGAGGAGGTGGCGGCGGGGAGCAGCAGAGGTTGTGCAGATGCAAGTGGGGCACAGTTAGCAGAACGACTGCAGAAATCCGGTGACGGTGACGGCGTCGGCAACAAGGACCACAGAGCTTCAACCAGCTGGTGACCCAATGCCTGCAGGGAGCGAAGTGAAACCAGCCTGGCCCAGCAACTCTGCTCCTACTGGGCCCCCGCTCCGGTGCCCAATCATCGCGGGCTCCGCCCCCGCTCGGTCCGGCCCTCCGTGAGCCGGAAAGCAAGCCCCACCCCCCTGCGGCCCCCAAGCCGCTGGCGCTTGCAGCGACAGGTACTGGCGAGGGTAGCCCCGCAGCTTCCCTGCCGCGCGCGCTCCGCCCATCCCAGCATGTTTACCCTAGTGACTTGGCCTGAGGGCAGCTGCATGCAAGCCCATCCTCCACCCTAATGTACCCGCCCCTCCCTGCCCCTCCCTGTTCGCCCGTAGCGGCCACCTCGCAGAGCGGAACTTAGGGGGCGCTCAGGGCACACTGTGTCCAGCCTGGCCGCAGGCACCACTGGGAAATCTCAGGAGGAGCCCCTGCGTCCTTGCTTTGCGGAGCTTCTCAGTCTCAAGCCAGGGGGACTGTGTTGGTGCAAGAATGGACACTGGCCTTTTGACTGTCCTCTCCAAGAATTTATGGCCCCCGGGGAACCCACATCAGCCAGATGTTCACCCTTCCTCGTCTGCGTCTTATGCAGAATCTTCAACGCTACTGCCTACTGTCGCCATTTAGGCTCTCCTGGGTCGTGGTGTGTGTGTGTGTGTGTGTGTGTGTGTGTGTGTGTGTTGTGTTGTTGGTTTTCCCCGGTTAAGAGGCAGAGCTGGTGGTGGGAAGGAGGAAAAATAAAAAGGAACGATCTACAATTCAGTTTCGGGTCCCATTGGGCATGCAGTACAAGCAAATTAATACGGGAATGAGAAAGTAATAATAATAAAAAAAAGAATTGGGGTGGGGCTACCGAGGGAAGACGGTTGTGCCATGCATTGTATTGGGAGCCTCAGAATTTATTGGGCTCACAGAGTACCGCCGGGAACTATCCATCCATTAGCCCGCTGAAGCTGGCGACCTCAGAGTTCAGGTCGCGGTAGCAAAGCCATAAGGAGGTCGAAAAATCCCCAGATCCTCCTAAGGCCTTCGTCTCCCCAATCGAAGTCTCGAAATCAAGGGTGCCACACACCTCACCCCACCCCCTTCTCTGTTTCACCGCGGCGACGACGAGAAGTTGGGTCTGGAAATGAAGCATCTGGCATCCTACGTGTGAAGATTAAGGAAACTGGATTTAAGGGCTACCCAGCCGCATCCAGGCTGGCCGAGAGAAGGAAGTGACCTTTTAATGAACAAGTGACGCGACCCGTGGCCCAACGTCGGCCCATCTTCGTCATTTCGGTGTTTATAATCGTGACACAGCACAACTATAGGTTAAAGTCTTGGTTCTCAGGTGAATCCTGAGATTAAAAAAAAAAAAAAATCACTGGTTCTCAGGGGAGATAGGGGGGTGCTCTAGGCAAAGCCGTGTCCCTTCTGTGGGTGAGGGGTGTTTGCTTTGGCGTGGATGCAGCCAAGTAGGCGGCAGATCCAGGTCTGACCAAGGTTGCGAGCTAGTGCTGTGCCTTGGCCATTTCGCATCCCACCGGTGCAACCAGGTATGTGGCTGCTCCGAGAACCCCCAGCTAATAACAAGTCTGCCTGCTCCGCGCTCTCAGCCGGGAGCCAAACACTTCAGAACCGGACCAGAAAAGAATCACACAAGAAAAAGTCTTATCGCCCGTTTCTTTGTAGAAGCAGTCTGCCCGAAGTCTTCCGATTTTGCAACTCTGGGCACGCTAAAACAAAACACACAGGCAGTAGGGAAAGCAATGGGCTGAGCTATGCGCTTTTATTTAGGGCTTAATTAGGAAGCTCGCGGGAAGTGGAGGCTCTTGCATCATCAGGCAGTTTAGGGAGCTTTCAACAAGAACCTTACGACAGGTGACCGCGGGCCCTTGGGCCCTTGCAGCCTTCTCCGGAGAACTCTTGGGATCAATTTAACGCAGAGAAGAGCAACGTGGGAAGGGCCATTGGGTCACTCGTGCTTTCCCGAGGCTGGCAACGGGATGTGGAGAGCAGGAAGCGAGACGATGGCTAGATTTGAGAATGAAACTGGGCATCGCCAAAGTCAGGACATAAATGAGAAATTCATTTCCGCCTGTGTAATCTCTCTAAATTCCAAAACCAGTTTATTGCAGTTATTCCCCAGGCCCGCCTCCCCCACCCCTCCATGCCGCGGGAGCACTTTTCTATCGCTTAATTTATTTAACTTTGCATCTATTCTTTTCTAAAGGGCAGATCATAGTTTAGCGAGCCGAAACGTTTGTCGCTAGCCGCCTTGCCGTCCGGAGATCGCCTACCTGGTGGGACCAGCTCGACTCCAGAGTCACGCTCCCTTCTCTCGCCAACCCGTTTTCTAGCAGAGCTGGAGCAAGTTTGATTGACTAATCAGCCTTTGATGAACTTTTGCCCGCTCTTGGAGTGGGTGGAGCTTTCTTCCGCCCCTTTTGCACGAGGGTGTTTGATTTTTATGTTTTGATTTTTTTTTTTTTTTTCCATCCAGCCCCAGAGTTTTTAGAAGTCACTGGGAATCTGAGTCACTGATGACAGCAGAGATCTTTGGTGGCATCGGGCTCTGGGAAAGACCACCCGATTGTCTGGGGATCCAGCGCTGTGGCTGGGAGAGGTCAAGGCAAGGGCCAAGAGAGGTTACCAGACCAGAATAAATCCTAGTACTCCCCAGACATCCACCTCGTCCTTCTTCCTGACAACCTGTCCTGAGCTTTGCTGACCTTAGCGGGACCTCCTTCTCTGCGTGACCAAAACCCCAAGGGTGGCGGTCCTGCACCTGCCACTTTGGCCTCTGCTCCAGCTCTGGGAGCTATTTGAAGAGAAGTCCATGGCAAGCTGCGGACCCGGTAACATCCTGACTCACAGCTTGGACAGCTGAGAGTCCGCCCCTTTGCGCAGCAGCGTTGGCGCCGGGTAGAAGGCCCAGGCAGCCCGGGGGTTGGGGACTCCCGCGATTGGAGCATGGAGGTTGGTGTGCGGAATGTTGAAGGCAGAGATCACCTTCAGGGCGTTATCCTTCACGGACTCACACAGATCCAGCAACTGCAAAACAGGACACAAAGGGACAGGTCGGATGTGGGCGCGATCACGGAGGACTTCCCATCCACCCCCAATCACCCAGAAGGGCAGAAATTCGCCACAACACAAGAAGTTATTGTTTCTAAACAAACTGTGTCTTCTTTAAAATTTCTTAGTCTCTGACCCTCAGGTCCAACCGAAATCTAGTTTTTTCCGCTAAGGGTCTATCTTTCCCAAAATTATCTTGGTATGTAGAGATCAAGGTCTGAGAATGAACACTGCCTCCTCTCCGCTCCCTTTTCTTCCCGCCCATGTTCTCCACCTCTGGAGTGCCACCCTCTGGCGCGCAGAGGCAACTGACAAGAAGAGCCTCTGCAAAGATGAGCAACCGAAAAGACGGGCCCCATCTTGCCACAATGTTGCCAACGGAGTCTCTGAGACCGGAGTGGACCACCAAGGAAGCCAAGGCTAGATTCTGATCACCTTCAGCGCTCTCCAACTATGCAAAATGGACGAGTGGTCGCCAGCACCGTTAGCCAGTGCAGGTACATCCAGATAGACTTCCCAGAAGGAGGGGATGCAGCAGGTCAGAGCTTTGAATAAGTTGCACTAGCTGGCTGCGTTTCTATTTCATTTTTCATGATTTAGATGCCAACACACACACACACACACACACACACACACAGCAGCCAAAATAATGAATTATTTTTCTAGACCTGAACAAGGGCAGAGGCCTGTTTTTCTTTTCCCAAACCAGCTACATACTGTGACTCCAACATTTTTTTTCAAGTCTTCATAAAGCTAATTATACATTTTTTTTAACTAAATCACAACCTTCGGGCTTTTTATAATCTTAAAAAAGCACTTGTATGGGCCCCATCTTTGTCCTTGTGTACTTTAAGACCTTTTTGTTGTTGTTGTTTTCCAACAGCTCCCCTCCCCCCAAAATTTCAGGTCTTCAGAAGCTATAGTGACTCCCCAAATGAAAGGAGGGGGTAAAGAAGTGGGGGGGGGGGCAATTCAAGGGCTCCTTCCTTTAAAATGTGCCCCATTGCACCAGTGACTTCTAATGAAAAGTTTCGTTCTTCACACACCGTGGTTAGGCACCATCAAATAAGTACTGAGAAGACTTTGATCACATCTGCCAGATGTGACAAGACAGACTCTAAATGACCAAGATTTTCACGTCTGTAATTAATACTCTTGACAAATCTCCAACTGATCTGTCAACTCTTGATGTCTTTCACCACACATTTCAAAACCATGAAGGTATACACAGCCCCTGAACTTGCTATATGTGGTCATGTTTGGGTTTCATTAAGGCAGTCAGGTCAACTCTTTTCATGTAGTTGCCAACAGGGGAAACTTGCTTCAAAAGAAAGTTTATGAGGGGACACCATGGTTTTGGTTTGTCTAGTGCTAACTCTAGACTTAATGGTCAGAAAGCAATTTCTATTTTTCCATAATGAGGAGGAGGAAGGAATGGGGAGGAGGAGAAGAGCCACCAAATGGCTGGTGAGGAGTATCTATACTCATAATTCTGCAGCAATGATCCCACCACAGACACTGGAAAAGGGCATTGGACTGCCTAAGAGCACCAGTCATTGACCAACAAGATAATTTCTAAATCTCAAGTTCTGGAGTAGCATAAAGCATCCCTCCTTCTGGCTTTCCCCATCCTTACTGAAACAGAACCCTGGATGAAGGATAGGCAGGGCTCCTGTTATAAACCCCACTTCCATCCAGCTTTGCCTACTAGTTAGATCATAATCATTCCCCTCCTTTCATTTCCAATGTTTGAACTATGGTCCTGTCCTGTGCTGGGTGCCATATGGACTGGAGAAGCTATACATACTTCTAATGCAGTTACAACCTTCTGCATCAGAAATCTATTGCGAAGTTTCAGAGCTTCAAAAAATAAAACCTGAGTAGGAACTGGAGAGATGGCTCAGTGGTTAGGCACACTTGCTGCTCTTGCAGAGGACCCAGGATCAGTTATAAGCACACACATGGTGGCTGACCACTGTCTGTAACTCCTGTTCCAGGGATCCAGTGCGCTCTTTTGATCTCCCTGGGTACTAGGGATGCTCTTTTGATCTCCCTGGGTACTAGGGACACACATGTATGTAAGCACACACTATTACACATAAAATAGAAATAAATCTCAAAATAAAATAGAAACATAATCACCTTAAGAAAAACAAAAAGTTCTTGAGTAGGGCCTGGAGAGATGACTCAGGAGTGACAAGCCCTTGCTGCTCTTTCAGAGGACTATAGTCAGACTTTCTTTGGACTGACAGCTCCCAAATAATGACATGGAGACTTCTTATGAAAACTTGGCTTTAGCTTAGGCTTGTTCACAACTAGCTCTTGTACCTTAAATTAACCCATTTATATTAACCTACATTCATGCCACATCATCCTCCATACTGTATGTTCAACTTCCCCATGGCTTACTGGTGAGTTCTCCATACCTCAGATTCCTCTCAGAGTTCTTATCTCTCTCCAGGAATCCCTCCTATATTCTCCTGCCTAGCTATTGGCCATTCAGCTCTTTATTAAACCAATCAAAAGATGCCTTTCACACAGTGTAATCAAATATCCCACAACAGAGAACCCAGGTTTTTTTCCCAGCTCCCAGGTCAGATGGTTCACAACTTCCTGTAACACCAGTTCCAGGGGATCTGATGCCCTTTCCTGGCCTCTGCAGGTACATACTTGTATGTGCATAGAGCACATACAGACTAGCAGACATGCACAGAGACATAAATAGCAAATAAAAAGCAAGCAGAAACATGAGGATCAAGATTGAGGATACATTACTGTATAACCTGGGAGGGGATTTCTGTCTTGTTTGGCTCCCTATACCAACCTGTTGCATTAGTTTCTTTCTTATCACTTGTTTGGCTCTCCCAGCATTGCTGTATCTGATTAGGACAGGATACCCTAGCATTGGCCATCTCTAAGATCCTCATCCTCCAAGCTCTTTTATTTCCACCCAACAAGGTCCTGATAATATAGGAATTTGCAGGGTATGACACCCGACTACTGTCTGCACTCTGTGCATAAAGTTTTTCTGTTTCTGTATGTCTTGCCTCTGTTTCCAGCTCCAGATGCTTTGGGGAAAACCCAAGTTGAAATGCATGAAAAGATAAATAGCTAACCAGATAAGCTCTTTTCCTGCTTGGACACTGTGTCTGTCTTTATATCCATCCCATGAAATTGAGAGGACATATAGCTCATTTAGCCCGTAAAGTGTGGAGAAAGTGACCCCACAGCCTAGGCCTTATAGAGGTTTTATAGTTCCTGTTCTTGCTTTCCTGTAACCCTGATACCACTTGCTGTCCAGTATCACCTGCTGGAGGATAGAAGCCTAATGAAAAGGACCAAGGAGCCTTGACCAACAGCCAGCGCCCACTGCTGATGCTGTCACAGGGCCACCTTGCCCCTCTCAGCACTCTCTTGCCCTCTTGACTGTGACCCCAGAAATAATCACATTAAAAGCTACCCAAAGAACTACCAAGGCAGCAGTCTCAGAACTGGCATCAGTCACTATTGATGGCTACAGTCCAGAAATGCAAAGTAAATAAGCTTGCTTTATCAACTACAACCCACTTTCAAAAGGAACCAGTTGTGGTTGACTTTCATCCTCTAAAGGACTATTTGGTAATGAGTAATTTCTTGCTCATTATTTTTATCCAACTTGATTTTTGATAAACCTGGATATTGGAAGAAAAGCAAACAAACAAAAATTAAGAGGAGGAATTGGGGCTAAGAGTAACTCTTGTATAGAACTAGAGTTCAGTTCTTAGAATCCACATATGGTTATAACACATATGTCTGTAACTTCAACTTTATGGGATCCATGTGTATGTGTACATACGGAAACATACACATACATACATAAAAAATAAACTGCCTCTAGCATAACCTTTCACCTAATTCTGAGATTCTTTCATTTATTGACTCATGTGGAGACGGGACTCTTCTCCTGTCTTTAGTGGCCACAGGTCCATTGCTCATTGCAGGATCAGGCTTTAGTCTGCTTGAACCCCCAATTTCAAGAACATGTGCTGCCTCATAGTGTCTTCTACAGTCAAGATCCAGTAACACGAACAGAATTCTGTGGGTCATATCAGTCAGGATTCCAGATGAACATTCTCTGCATCCATTTAAATTCTAGCTGAGAGTGTTTTTTGCATGATTGGAAAAGTTACATTTGAAGAGGCCATCTTCCTAATCCAACAGTGGCAACATCATTTCTTTTACCCTAAGTAGAGAGTGTGAAGACAGATTCTCAAAATATTCTTTCTATTGCAGTGATTCTCAACTGAGAAACACAGCAACTATTTGCTAAGAATTCCTAGATATGCCCATTTCAGTGAAAGACTGAGGCTTTGAACCTCAGCACTGCCATTCTAAACAAGGCACATTTCTTATCACTAAAAGGTATTACATGACTCTTGCATGTACTGAGCATATAAACCTTACTGGGCTGAGAAGGCAGCTCAGAGGTTACAGTGTTTGCAGACCAAGTTTGAGGATTGGGGTTCGGGTCCCCAAGGCCCGTGTAAATGACTGCTGGTCATGGAGGTCCACTTGTAATTTCAGCCTCAGAAGGCAGAAATGAGATCTTCAGAGTAAGCTAGCTAGCAAGACTAGCCATATTAATGAAATCTGGGTTTTATTGAGAGACCTGGCATCAATGAATAAGGTAGAAAAGGACCAATTACGAATGACTCTTGATGTCAATCTTGGGCCCCCACGTGCATGTATATAAACATGCAGGAGCATATACACATGCCCATATACATGGGAAAACATGCATATGAAGATGGAAAAATGATGATGATTTGTGATCCACAGGCTTGAACCAGGATCTCATTATGCCATGCAAGCATTCCACCCCTGAACTACATCCCCAGCCCCTCCATGATTATTATTTTGGATTCTCTAGTTAGCAATAAATATGATTTCTTTATGCTCTGGCATTTCTTTTACTGAAAATGCTTGATCACCATTACCTCAAACAAAAGTGCTGACACAGAGGCATCAACTTTAACCACTCAGTAAAGCATCTGACATTGATTCACACTGCTGCTGATTCATAAGAGGACAAGTTTCTAAAGAAGTCAAGTGCAGATCGCTTTCTCTTCATAATACAGGAAACCAAATGAAAGTATTGGCAATGGAATTAAAGCAACCACAGGGCTGTGCTTGGTAGCATTTTTAACAGACAAAGGCATTTACACAAAACGAGAAAGAATATTTAATTAGGTGGTTATCACAGAGCTACAGCATTAGTTTCACACCCTTTAATACCAAAGAATATGGTATTTAATCAACTGATGATTTAGCCTGATAAGTACATAACCAAGAGGGAGTGATTTTCAAGTCATAAAAAATTCTTCAAGGGCAGAAGCCTCATAAACTGCTAGAACTAAATACTGCCACCTCTGTGGTGTCTTTGGGGAGTGTTTCTGAGACTGGGGTCTCTTCTTGCAGATAACCAAAATCTATGGGTGCTTAAGTCTCTCAACTAGAATGCAGTAGGATTTGAGACCCCCTGTGCCTTACATCCTGGCCAGTCTAACACTCCACAGGTCAAAACTGCTGGAGCAGAAGCTGTTGCTGTGTTTCAGGATTCCAGTTCCAGCCACTGTAGCTCATTCTTTAGAGTGTGTCCAGCCCGATGAGCCCATACTGCTGCCTGTCCACGTTCTAGACAACCGTTCACCTCATGTTTGAAGCATCTGGAAGTGTTGCTTTAGCCCCAAAGACCTCATTTTCCTGTGAAGTTACTTCTTCGTTCTTCCTTAACTGTAGTGGGGTGCCACAGTGTGGCTTTACTTTGTCCAGATTCCTCATCTCCTGCACAGGAGCAAAGTTCTCTCAACTTCTTTTATATCCTAACTAGAATCAAAGACCTTGCATGTTGCCATTGAAATATTTTGTGGTCATGAAGCTAAAACTTACAGAACACAAACCTTGATAGCAATTACATATGCGTATTCTGAAGTTGAATGCTTAGAGGAGCTATAGTAGAATATGGACTTAGTCAGCTTGGGTGTGCAAGCAACTATAAAATAACAACTAGGTGTTCACTGCATCTAGAACATGTAATTGAAATATGTACAATTAACATAGATCATTTAATAGCTTTAAGAACATAGAACTTAAGGCTAAATGTAATGAAGTATGATCAATAACTCTATTACTAATTTTCAAAGATCTACTAAGGACAAATGACCAAACAGAGGGACACATGTTCACAGGTTGTTGGAGTATCAGTTCTTTCCAAACTGAGATTAGAGTCAATGTTAACACAAGCAGGAAATGTACAGGAAATTCTAAAATATATAAATTTAAAAAAACACAGGATAGTCAAAACAATTTTGAAAAGGAATGCAATATATATGGAATTAGTATTATTCAATCAGTATAAGATTTATTATAACAATCAAGATAAACTTAGTAAAAAATAATAGAAAAGTCAATAAATGGAATATAATATGAAGCCCCCCAAACAACCCTAATTCAGCTGGTTCTTCTCATTAATTCAAAACACTTCAATGGAGAAAAGAAGGCTTATTAACAAGAATGATTAAATACTTGGATAACTTTGTAAAAACTAACCTACTTCTACATCATCTCCTACTCAGAAATTAATTTTAAATAGGAAGTAGGCATTGTTGTAAAGCAAACATCATTTAGCTTCTAGGAAAACATGGGTATATAGCCTTACAGTCTCCAGTTAGGCAAAAAGTTTCCAGAAAAGGCACAGGGGCATTAGAAAGAAATTAAAGCAGACAACTTATATTTCACCAAACCTAAAGCCTGATGTTTATTAAAAGATACTATCGAGAAAGTGATTAGATCATTGGGCAGGAAAATTAAAAGTTACTATGTTTACCATGTCTAGCAAATTCCTACCATATAAACATTATGTAGTTTTTAAGAAGGTAGAGGACATATCAAATATTTCCATACAAATATTGACATATAAATGGCCAATAAGCACTTGAAAGGATGTTCAATACATCAGGTGTCTGAGAAAAGGATATTAACACAGTGAGAGAGCACATCCATTAGTAAGCAAGCCTAATAATACACTGGCACAGTGAGACTTGCATACTCCATGAGCATTCAAGGCTGAGGCCAGTGGGAGGTGAAGGCCAGTTGCTGGAGGCCATGACACAGCAGAGTCCTAAGAGCAAAGAGCCCTGGAGAGGGAGAAGAGGCAGAGAGAAGTCAGAGAAGTCTACCCAGGGAACAACAGAAGAGTGGACTAGGGAATCTCAGACACTCACCCAGCAGGAGTCAGTCTGCAGACCTCCATGCTTCCGAAGCTCTGCAGCAGGTCAACTGAGTCAAAGACACACAGTGAAAACTGCAGGACAGGGGCAGGCAGATAGAAAAGTGGTTCCGAGACACTTGTCTGGCAATGAACACTTTCTCCAATGTGATTAAAGTTTGTATTGTACAGTCTGCCTTCTTCCAGAGCTCACCAAAGCATACCAAAATTTACACGTTTAGGTGTATGCAAAATAAGCCCTGTTTTTAAATTTTAAAACTTTAAATTAAAAGAAAAAGAAAGGCAAAAGCAATTTTAGGGAAAATAGTACATGGCTGCAAATTTTGGTTTTTGTAAAAGATAACAAAAATACTATGTATAAAGGGTGCTTTTTGATACCTAGAAAGTAGAAGACTATAGTGTCTTTTATGTGTGTGTGTGTGTGTGTGTGTGTGTGTGTGTGTGTGTGTGTGTGTTGTAACATGCCGTATCTTACATGTGGAGATCAGAGAATAAATTTTGATAGTTTGATAGTATGTCTTCTCCTTCCATCATGTAGGACACAAGGAACTGAATTTAGGTCATCAGGTTTGGTGACAAGTGTCTTAACTCATTGAGCCTGCTTGCTGGCCCCATAATATAATTTTAAATGAAAAATGTAGTGCATAATATAATTTTAAATGAAAAATGTAGTGCATTACCATACAGGAACAGCCTTTCCAGAGGAATCTCTCTTGCCTGGAAGTTGGCCTGCATGGTTGCTAGGGCAACTATGACTGGATGGGACCCTCCAGATTAGATCAAGGGCAATAAGATCACAAGATGTAAGAGTATAGGAAGGATTATTTACCATGAGGCCAAGGGACCAGAAATGACTCAGGTAGCATGGGACTCCCAGAATCAACCCATCTAGGGTCTGAGGAATTCATCAAGCTCTCTAGAAAGCACTCTGACTGGACTGTAGCCATACCTCAGTGGTAGCATGCTGCTCTAGCATGTCTGAGGTTCAATCCCAGCACAGGTGTACAAAACCCAACCTATCTGGCTCTACTTTTCTTTTGCTCAGGAACCATCATCAATGCTCATATCGAGAAGACAGATTCCTTATTACACCTGTAGGCACAAAAGAAACTCTAGATGTTAGAGCAAAATAAACCCAAGAGAAGAAACAGACCACGTAGGGACTCTGGGCTCTTGGGTGACAATGGTAACCTCCTCAGTTTTCTTTCTGACTCACACATTCCCATTGTATCTCAAGAAACTGGAGATACCAACAGATGTTGACAGACAGCCCAACAAAAGCGTGCTGTCTCTAGCCAAAGGACCAGGGAAGAGCAGTCTCACTACACAGAGTTTTGCCATATGATTGTTCTAGCTCTAAACCACACAGAGAAGGCCATGTCCACATTCCCAATAGCTCAATGGGCCACATTCATAGTGCTCTATTCCAACAGGGTGTAGTGAGGTCCTCAGGGGAGCCATGCCTTCCACTTCTGGGCAGTGGGGTAGTCCTTCCCTTGTGCACTGAGGGCACTGCCAGAGAAGACCTGGAGAGTCAGAACTTAGCATTAACATGAAAGTGACCAGGCCACAAGGGCAAAGTGACCAGGTATTCCTGTCTCCCCCGACCAGAGAGGAATCAGTACGGCCTAGTTGAACACTCCTAGAAATAACAAGAGGGTAGCACCCCTTATAGGTTGTTCGAGTTTCCTTTCTGTTGCTGTGATTAAACAATCTGTCTAAAGCAGCCAAGGGTAGGAGAGGATTTGTTTAGATGACATGCCCAGGTCCTGGTCCTTTATTGGGGGAAGTTAGGGCAGGAATGTAAATAGGAGCTCAAAGAAGAAGCTGGAGAACAATGCCTCCCATTGGCTCTGTAGCTCGCTGACAGTCTTGCTGGCTTTACTATAGAGGCCAAGGGCTGGTGCCATCCACAGTGGGACGAGCCCTCCTACACCAATTAATGAGATAATTCCCCATGCCAACCTAATCTGGGGTATCCCTCAGTTGAGACTACCTTCTCAGAGGACTCTAAACCAGGGGTTCTCAAAATGTGGGTCTAATCCCCGCTTGGAGGAATCAAATGACACTTTCACAGGGTTCACATATCAGGTATCCCATATATTAGATATTTATATTATGACTCATAACAGTGGCAAAATTACAGTTATGAAGTAGCAACAAAAATAATTTTATAGGTGGGGTCAGCACAACATAAGGAACTGAATTAAAGGGTCCCAGCCTTAGAAAAGTTGAGAAACACTGCCCTGGTTTGTGTTGAGTTGACAGTTAAAGGCTCCCTGAAACATCTCAGTAGAGACCAAAGAGAGAACTCAGGACTTTCGTTCCTTTTACATGGTGACAAGGTAGGATACATCCCCCACTTGCCCCCTCCCCCCAGTGCTAGAGGAAGCCAGCTAGAAAAGCAGCAGAAGCAGATCCAGCATCTGTGATATAAAGCCTCAAACATTCAAGTTTCAATCAAAAGCCACTCATCAGACCTAGAACCAGAGAAATGTCAAGCTAAATGGAGATGGCAAACAATGGAATCAACACTGAGCCAAGACAGATATGAGGATCAATGGATGGAGATTATTATGCAGCCCCATAAAAACTGCTTCACTGATTGGTTATGAGCATGCTTGGACACACGGAACAACCTCAGCACACCTTCCAGGGTAGTGAAAATCGAAAACAGTGACACAGCCAAATGCTGTGCCTGAGCAAAGAAAAAAACAAAACAAAACAAAACACCAATTAGATCACTAACACACAACTGTGAGAGTGCAAACATGTCACCTCCACTCTAGAAAGGATGTTGGCAAGTCCTTAAACATGTCACCATGTCTACACAATATGATATAACAAGAGTTCTTTGGAATTTACTCTGGAAAAATTAACATTTATATTTATATGAAATCCTATACATTGACATTGAAAGTGGTTTTAGTATTAACTGTTAAAAACTAAGGACAGTTTAAATATCCTTCAGTGAGTGACTGTTTATTCAAATTGATGCATAGCCACAATAAAAACACTATTCAGTAATTAGAAAGCGGCTCTTGATACACTTAACACCCAGGATGTATCTCCAGAAAATATGAAAAAGGGGAAAGCTGATCCTAAAGTGTGTATGTTATGTGACCCAGCACTGACCCAGTTATTATGCAAGTAAAGAATAGAATGGTGCATGTGACATGGGATTAAGGAGAAAAAGGCAGAGAGTATGACCATAAAAGAGCCACAAGAGGTATTCCTGTAGTGATGGAGGCACACTGCATCCTCTTTGTGTCAAGGTAACTATATCCAGTTTTGCACGAGATGTTCTAAAGCTTTGCGAGATATTACCAAGAAGGGAAGCTAGGTAAAGAGTTGTGAAATTGTTGTGCATTATTCTTAATAGCTACATACAAGCTTGCAATTCCCCCCAATAAAACATTTAGTTACGAAGGAAAACCAGAGAAATCGCAGAATAAACTTCAAGTTAGATTCTAACAAGAAAATTTTATGACCCAGGAGCCTCCTCCTTTGATTCCTAATGCTTTTTAGTTGGCATATAATGTATACAAAGAGATCTAAGCTTAGAAGCTTGCTGAATTATTCCAGAATGAAGACATTCACCTATTACACAGGTTAAGAAATAGAGTATGTTTCCCAAAAGTCTTTCGGAAAGACTCCTATACTCATGCCTGATACTCTTATTACATCTGTTCAACAGAATGGGTACCTGTGGCTGAGATGTGAGCTTATGATGTGGCTGTGATATGAGCAACTAGCTATCCAAAAAAGGAGGACGAAAAAGCCTGTTTCCTACAGATGTACTAGCTCTCACAGGCCAATCTTGCCCCCTTTCTGTCACCCCATCCTTGCCTGTTACTAAGCCCCAAGGATTTTGAGGCTCCCAGGAAAGGGGAGACTCTAAGAACCACACAGCAATGTTTTTTCTCTAAGATGAACAAGTAGGTGGGGACGGGGAAAGCACAGGAACAGGGTAGCAACACTGGTGAGATGGCTCAGCGGTTAAGAATATTTACTGTTTTTGTAGAGGACCTGGATTTGGCCACTAGCACTCACATCTGGAAGCTAACAGCTGCCCATAACTCCATTTCTGAAGGACCCAATGCCTTCTAGTGGCCTCATTAGGTATAGCATGAACATGGCACACATAAACCTATGCACGCACACACATGCACATAAAAATAAATGAATTAATTTTAAAAATAACAATTGAAGGAAACAGGTGACTTACCTTCAGAGAAATGAAAAGCGACCACAAACAGACTTGCTTTTATAAGTATGTTAACTTATAGAGTCGGAAGTTTCTGTGTCCCACCCAGCCAGTCCCACAGCTTATCAGCCCCCAAATAAACATGTAGAGGCTTATATTAAATACAAGCAGATTGGTCTATGGTTCAGGCTTATTACTTGCTAACTCTGATACTTTAAGTTAATCCATATTTCTATTTATGTTTAGCCACATGGCTTGGTACCTTTTTGCTCAATACAGTCTCATCCTGCTTCTTCTGCATCTCACTGTTGTCTCTCCTCCCTCTGCTCTTCCACTTCCAAGAATTCCCCTAGACTTCTTGCCCTACTTCTACTTCCTGTCTAGCTATTTGACCAATCAGCATTTTATTAAACCAATATTTACAATGACAAATATTTACAGTGTACAAAAGCATAATCCCACAGCATACTTACATCAAAATGGTTACACTGGGGATTATTTGTTTCTATTTCAAGTGAAATCCATTACATTTCACAGGAATCATAATAAAATCATTGTCCATAGCTGTGACTAGAGTCTGGTTGAACCCATCTCCTGAAAGGTCTTTTTGATATAACACAGTTACTCTTAGATATAAACTTCAATCATCTGAAATTTGTGAATCCTGGGTCAAGGGGATGAACCTTGTTGAAAAAGAGTATCCCAATTGCCCAGCACATTACTGAGGTTCAAGGTGATGCCCCTGCCGCAATCTAGAGGCAAGAGATCTGCAAAACAACTCCCCTTCACTGCACTTACAATACTGAAATAAGGAAATGGAATGATCCTGCTTCATTTCCCAGATACACAAAACTCTGCTGTGGGCATGATGTCTGACCAGGTGGCTGCCAGGTGAAAATCAGGACTGGGGGAAGGGTAGGTATGACCTCACGATCTCTTGTTACTGGTTAAACCAAAGAAACCAAACCTCCCTCATATTTTCTTAACCTCAGCTGAATGACTCCATTTATCAATTCAAGTTTCATGCCACTGAGGTGCACACAGGGGTCAGAAGGGGAGGGAAGAAAGAGAGGTCCCCTGACCTTAGCAGTGATCTGCAACACTAATAACCTTCCCATCTCTATGGCTTAAGGTCTTTGGTCCTAGGATAGATGCTCTAGCTGTTCCCTGCTGTCCCCCAGAGGGGCACCAATCGTCCAACCAAAACAACAACGGTGGGCTCATTCCTATTCTGGTTACCCTTTCAGTTCCAACCGGATTTTAAGCCTGTCTGGTTACAAGTCCAGTGAGGCCATTCCAAAGCAATGTCATCCCAACACCACTCCCTGACTTGACCTTGGCCCTGTGCCTCCTTTCCCTAGCAGACTAGGTCTCATGACCTTTCCCCTTTAAGGGGGATATCACAGAAGCATTTCTATATCTCAGCAGTTGCCAGAAGACACATCAGATGAGTTTAAACTGGTGGGAAGCAGGGAACTTTTCTCATACGTCTTACAAAGAAAATGAGAGTTGTGGGCAGCAGCTGAGGCTTTAGGGCCAAGGAGCCCTGCCTCATTTCCTACGCCCGTGTATATTTTCCACATCCACTGCTTGAGATCTCAGCTTGTGCTGCACTGAGTCTTCCTATCCAATCATCTATTGAGTTGCCTTCATTCAGGTGGCTTGGGCAAAGGGAAACAGGGATGGGAAATCTAAGTGTTCTTCGAAAGACCATCCCATGGAGGATGGAAAACAGCCAAGGAGGCACCTGCAGCACGCCGAGGCTCTATGTTCCCTTTCTGGGCTTTGTGACTTTGAGTGTGAGGTATCCATTCTTCTGGAAGATAAGATTGAGGAGAAGGGCTGGCATCCCTACAGCATCCTTCTTGCTAGCGGTTCTTTCCCTAATTCTTTTCTATGCTGGTCTTTTTTGTTGTTGTTTTCCTTTTGTTTGTTTTGTTTTGCCTTAAACCTTTTAGCCACTGAACAGCATTTGCATTTATAGCTTATGCTTAGGCTATAAATAAATGAATAACTTGAGTGAATAAATGAACCACATATAAATAAATGAGAACACTGTAAAGGACAAATGTAATAAATGAGCATTACCTGTAAGCATTGCAGCTCAGATGGAAAGGAATCCTGACAGTCAGGAGCCAAGGAACACGGCAGTCACTGTAAGCATAGCAGCTTACAGCGGTGTTCCACAAAAAGGTTTCCCCAATGTAACAACTCTGCTCCAGCAGGGAGAGTTTCCCTAGCAAAGTTGTTACAGTTCTTCTCAGGTCCCTAAGAATGTAACAACTCTGCTCCACTTGGGGAAGGTTTCCTCAGTGACAGTGTTACAGTGTTTCTCTGCTCTGCTCCTTTCTTACAAAAGATCTCACCCAAATATCATTCAAAAGATTTATTGGGAGAGAAGAATACAGGACGGTGGCTGCCTCTGCCAGGGTAGAAAAAGGCAGGAGCAAACTGAATAGACACAGGGTTAACATACCACCTTTTAGGGGCAGAGCTTTGCAAGGGTGGAGATTTTCAGGGTGGGAATTGGTGGGATTTCAATTCCTGAGTTTGGACAAGCTCAGAGATTGGCTGGATTTTATGCTCAGGGATTGGCTGGTTTTCTGTTCAGGAATTGGTTGGTTTTTATACGGAGTTGATCAGGAGCGGAGTGTATTTCTTTGGCTCTGCTTTCAGGGCCAAGGTGTGTTTCTTTCACTGACCCTTTTTAACCTTCTGGCTCTGGGTTTAGGGTCAGAGTATGTTTCTTTGGCTGGCTGTTTTATCCTACATTACCCATCTTCTGAATTTAAATAATAGCCCAGAATACTTGTACTTTTGCATATTCTTACTCCGAACCCATCTGAAAATAAAGCCAGTGGCACTCTGCACTGGAAGGGGCCATCAATCACCAGCCTTGAATGCTTCTCCTCCTCAGCAATTCAACTATTTGATTGACTGAACTGACCCTGAAACTTTAGCCCTCGGGGTTATTCTAGTAGGAGCAGACACAACCAAGAGCCCAGATCATGCACCATCAGCAGGGCCCAGCAGCCTCTCATCTACTCTGGGAGAAAATGAATCATCTTTTCCTGCAGAGCTGACCGGGGCTGCTGAAGTCTGCTCTGCTTCCTCTTACTAGTGAAGCAAAGCAAGACCTGGGCTCTGCTGGATACATCTGTGGCTAAGAAAACAGCCTAAGAGTCATGGGAGAAAGATTCAGGTGGGCTTAGCTCCAGCAGAAACGTGTCCTAACTCAAAATAGAACGTCTGGGCAAAGAAGTGAAATGTGCTTAAGGTAGGAGTGTCAAGATGTCTTGGACATAATTCTGGCTGGTTATTTCTTTTCTCATTTCATGAATGAATTTTTGTTGTTTGACTGCTGGGTGGTTTCCTTCTGAGAGATAGAGGTTTAACCCTCCACTTGCTGGGCCTGGGTTTCCCAAGCATCGTTGGATGCCTGGCAAATGCTTTATTTTCTGTGACTCACTGACATCTATGTTTGGAGTTCATCTGGAAACAGAAACCTATTGGGCACTTTGCTAAGCATCACCTGCACCATAGTGATGGGATCCTCTTTTGATTTGCAGCCCACAGCTAGCTGTGGTCTTCTCGACACACACCAACTGGAAAGCTCCCATGGGCCTTAATTTTGCAGTATGATCTGACCACATAACCACTTGTGCTTGATTCTTCCCTGTATAGCCTCGAAGGAGGGTCACAGTTGTAGAATAACTGGAGGAAGTGACAGAGCAGGGTGACTGTGCCCAGGTCAAAGGTCAAAATGAGACTGCTCTGTTTACAATGTGTCTACTTCAAAGGATGCTGTGAACTAAGAGCCTGGGGCTAAACTAAAAAAAAAATGTGTATGTATTCATATCTGCTGATTTTAGAAGCTGAGATTAGAATTTTATGTTTTTAATCAATGAAGTTTGGGGCTGCAAAGACGCTTCAGCACATGCATAGCAATCACTTTACCTATACAAACCATAAGTACTTATGTACATACATGTACATGGAGGCCAACACCGTTGACTATTTTTCTCAATTGCTCCTCACACAGGTTTTGAGACAGGGCCTCTCTCACAGTTCTCTGACCAGTTAGACTGGCTGGCCAGCTAGCTCTAGGGTTTCCATTTACCTCTATCCTTCCTCTAGCACTAAAGCCATAGATATCTGGTCCCACTATGCCCAGCTTTTTACATGTGATCTGAACTCTACTTACATGGCAGGTACTGATTGAGTCATTTTCCTACCCCATGTATTGAGCTAGAATCCTAGGTGGGTTTTTAACTTCTTTGTTTGTTACTTTTACTTACTTATTAAATGAGGATTCTACCTTGAAGATACCTTGAAGATCTTTGTGAGAATGAATGGAACTTTCTTTTAGTACAAATATATGCATTTCTAGTTATCAACAGACCACAGCTTCATTGTACCTCCTGGGTGTTCTGGGAGACCTTAGCTCCTGGAATAGTCCAGGTTCATTGCTCTGGCCTACGCCTTGCTGTTGTCTTAGTAAACTTTGTAACTAGGAATGCTTTTATACTTTTAGAAAAGCATGAAAGATGATCCAGAGAGTTCTCTTATGCTCTTTACACAGATCATCCATTGCTAATGTCGGACATAGCTCTAGCCCATTGTAAAAAAATGAAAAGCAGCATCTGAGCATGGCTAGTAACTAATGCACCACTGCTGTTCAACCTCACCATTTCTCTTCCTGTAATCCTTCTCTGCTCCAGGATTCAGTCCTCATTCACACATGGCAGTCGGTCCTTATGTCTGATTGGTCTCTAA
Organism: Sigmodon hispidus; assembly: GCA_004025045.1. Taxonomy (NCBI): domain Eukaryota; kingdom Metazoa; phylum Chordata; class Mammalia; order Rodentia; family Cricetidae; genus Sigmodon; species Sigmodon hispidus. The sequence continues at coordinate 85,493 of PVIH01001128.1, read as the reverse complement.
GAGGGTTTCTGTCTTTCCTTGAGTTTGATTCACTCCCCATTTTGAGGCACACTGGTCACATTGTATAGAACCCCATTCCCTTTGGCTTTGCTCACTGTTGGCTTTCTCGTGGTTAGGGTTATGGGTTTCAGGGAAGAAAGAAGTGCTTTCTTAGCATATGAAACCAGAGGCACATGCTTTGAACACATTCTGCTATTGGTAAGAGTAATATTATTCACTTCCTTATAGTAAAATCTGTCCAGTTTATCTCCTCATACTTTATGTTTTAAAAAGATTCATTTTATTTGTAATGACGTGTATGTGAGTGTATCTGTCTGTGGCTGTTTGTACATTGAGAGTGGATTCTAAGAGGCATAAGAGAGCATCAGATTCCTCTGGAACTGGAGTTACAGACCATTGTACCTCACATAGGTGCACACTTTTCATGACTGGGCCATCTCTCCAGCCCCAATTATTTTGACTTTTCTTCCTAGTCCTAGAATTAGCCATTTCCCAAGACTTCTTGTTCCTTTATCAATAAGTGGTAAGAACCAAGCACGGACTTGAGGCATGGTTGCTGATGCTTGCTGCTAACACTTTTTAGCAAACACATTGATAAAGTCTTGGAGTTAGGAAGGCACAGCTTTCTCTGACTTTGGGCTGGTTACTTTTTCACTCCGAGACCCACTTTCTCATCAGTGAGTGAGAAAAAACAAAAGCCATTCACAGGGTTGTGGGATTGTGAAGAATGGCACCAGATGGTCTAGCTGCTTCTGCGAATAGATACTGTTGTTTTCCCACACCAATTTTTTTTTTTGCTGAATATTATCAAAATATTTGGGAAAATTATGAGACACATCTTCAAAGCATCAATAAGAGCAATTTTAATGCAAAAGGGAATCTGGAGAACTTTTTAAAGATTACATTTTCCTTGAAGCAATATATCATTTCCAGAAGATCAGAACTTTCATTTTGACAGTGGGACAGTGGCTGAAGAGGAGACAGGAGATCAAGGCAGTAAAACGCCAGAGACAACACTAAGTAAAAATCTCAACAGGAGATCCTCACCACAACAAACCGTGATGCTAGGGAGCAGGCAGGAAGTAATTCCTCTCTGAATTTTATGAATCTTTTGAAGAAACCTCAAGCAAGGCTTTCAGTTTAAGGCTGGTCTCCTGATGTCTTTTCAGAATGCATTGTAAGGTGAAGTAACTGTTCAATTGGAACCCCCAGCTTGGCCCTGCATGATTCCGAAACCCCATCCTTCCCCAACCTCTCCAAACCCTGCCCTCGCAGAGAATCTCCAGCAAAGAAAAGGCACCAAAAAGTCCAGGTCCACATTCCTAGCAGCTATTGCAACTTCATCCCCTGTTGCCACCGGCAGTCCAAGACCCCACCTAATGTGGCCAGCTTTTGGTCATACTCAGGCACAAACCTGTTTTGTGGTAGACAGGATATCACCCCTTACCTACAGGCTATATAATCTCTCTGCTTTATTTTGGGCCTGTGGTTTCTCCAGCCTTCATCTCTAGGACTGGAGACTCCGCCTGGGGGTTACTTTGCTAAATAAACCCGTTGTTATATTTTTTCAGTTCATCTTGATATGGCTTTTTCATTGGTGGAGAAACTTATTATCTGGATACAGAAAACCTATTAGTAACTTCAATTGACTTTACATAAATCATACAGATCTTTACTCAAAAACACTGAGCAGCACACAATAGAATATATAACGAGACATAGAGCTGACATCATAGGAAAAGGAAATAAATGCTTGAGGACCAAAGAACTTGAAATCATTAGCTAAAGGCTATACAACATTTTAATGTATGTAGAAATAAAGGACAATGTTAAATATATTTGGGGAGTAAAGAGTAAAACATGCCCAAGGTAACATAACAAAAAAGGAATCTGTTCAGATAAAAATTCTAACACCTGGAATAAAATCCAGGGGAAGGGGAGGGCTTAGCCCAAAAGACAATCACATCTGAGGAGCCAGAGAACTTGAAATACTCAGAGAAACACCTAGGCTGCTTTCAGGAACACAGAACCCCAGTGCATCTCATGAATTTGTCAGAACCCTCCTGCTGGTCATCTTTAGTTAACCAAGGATCCCAAACCTACTGGTGAAGAAAAGTCTGTGATTTCATGCATGACTTGAGGTTCCTGTAAAGGGGTTTGGTGGAGGTGGAAGAATACCAGCTTCCCCATTTGCTCCCCTTTGAGAACACGTGCATGCTTCAGGTTGGCAGCCTAAAAATTTGACAAGAAGCCCCATTTGGTCTTCCAGAGAAAGCTAGTACTGAGGAGGTTGGCTTCGTCCTGCTCACCTCCCAGGATGCTGTGAGGATCCCACAGTTGATAAGTGTGGAAACCATGTTGTACTACAAGAATACAAAAGCACTTTAGTGTCTTGAATAAAAGGTGGTCTTTACTCAACTTTGCTGTAATTTCCTTCCCCTCCCTCTAATTCTGCATTACTGGTGTCATAGGTTCAAACTTCCCCTTGTGTAATTTTTTTTAATTAAAAATTTCAAAGAACTTTATGAGTACGATATTTACATCACTCAGACAACCTCTCTCCCCATTCTAACTTCTCCCATGGCCTCCCTCAAATGTATGACCTTCCTTTAAATTATTACTGTTATATATATACATACATACATACAAGTATATACAAACTATCTACCAAGTCAATTCGATGTTTCCTCTATGTACAGATGTTTAAGGGTGATTGCTTGGGATTAGATAATCAATCATGAGCTTGTCCCTGGGGAAAAGTAATTCTCCTTCTGATAGCAGCCATTGATTGTCTAGGCCTCCTCATCTGGGGGCAGGGCCTTGTGAAATTTCTACCCACACTGGCAATGCCAACTGGTGTCACTATGCAGGTCTTTTTAGGTGACCATATTGTTGAGATTTCATGGGTACAGCTGTCCTGTGTAGAAGACATTGTTAAGTAGTTTCCTGGTTCTCTGGCTCTTACCATATTTCTAGTCCTAATAATTTTTTAATTGAAAAATGGTTTTCTTAGGTAGGTGGTGGTGGTGGCACACACCTTTAAACCCAGCACTTAGGGGGCAAAGGCAGGTGATCTTTGAGTCTGAAGCCAGTCTGGTCTACAGAGCATGCTCCAGAGTAGCCAGGGTACACAGAGAATCTCTGTCTTAAAAACAAACAATAGCAACAACAAAAATGTGGGTTTCTTGCTTATTCCTAAAGCAAGCACTGTCTGTGAAATGTCCCCACCTAACACAGCTGCCATCTATCCATCACTTCTCTTACTGTTTAAGCATGCCCTTAGAGTTTATCAGAGGCACTGGAGGGATGGCTTGGCTGTTAAGGTACAGACTTCTCTTCCAGAGGACATGTGTTCAAGTTCTAGCACCCACATGATGGTTCATAACTGTCTGAAACTCCAGACCTTAGGGATGCAATGCCATTTTATGGCCACTGAGGGCATTGCATCACATGGTGCACAGACATATTATTCAGGCAAACACTACTCATACGTGTAAGATAAAAGCTAATGTCATACATGTTATCTTTAGCAATAGGGCTCATCATCAGGTTGTGAAGCATAGTCTATAGCCTTGGCAATAGCCTGTGATATTTGGAGGTTCCATGGGACCCCTTTGGCCAATAACTCAACAAGATGTAACATTTTTCTGGAACAAGGTTTTCCTCAGTGGCATAAGAAGTCTAGTTGGGACATGGTCCTCCCCATTATATGGTGATTCTATTTAGATTCTTTTCCTATATGTACATATTTTAGGAAGTCTTTACAGCAGTATGTTTCTTTACAAATGGCCTTTAGCTGTCCCTCACAAATTCCCCAAATTTACCCTGCTCTCCCATCTCTCTCCCATCTCCTATTCTGTTTCCCTTTGTCTCCCCACAGCATTTCCCACTCCCTAGGAGGTCCATTGTAGAAGCTTCTTCTGCAGTAGATGGAAATGAACAGAGACCCACAACATGACAGTGTGTAGAGAATGAAAACATGGAACACCCGGTCCTGGGATGTCTTTATCAAGCCACTCCCCTTGAGGCCCAGGGATCTATGTGGAAAGAGTGTAAGTGTTAGAGGTGGTGGGTAACTAAGGAACAACATCCTCTAGACACAACAGAACTGATATACATATGAGCTTTGTGTATGAGCTGCGTATGAACTGTGGTCTCATACACAAAACCCATACAGATTCAATCCAGACGGGGTTCCAGCACTGAGAAGTCCCACTCCTAACCAAGAGGCTATTTGCAATTGATAACTGCTGGCAAAGGAAAATCAGTTTACTTCAGTTGAGTATCACCTAGCATATTAAGCATGCTATTTGTGTTTTTAAAAGTCTGCATTGGGGTTCAAACAAGCCCCTTTGAATACTGCTCAGACTGAGTGCCCTACCTCTGTGCTTTTCAGAGGAGATGTGCTAGGAACAGGCTTCACTGATGTGTCTGTGTTCTCTATCCTTAGAGCAGAGTTAGGATGGGTTAATGGCCTTACCTATGTCTGGGCATTAAGTAGCTCTTTGTTTCTATTGTTATTACTGACATCGAAATATCCTAGGATGTTATGAATATGAAGCATGAGTTAAATATACTTTGGAAGGAGTAAAATATTATTACTATCCCCCCTTCAGACAAGGAAAACGCATGCTCCCATCTCTGCTTTAGATGTCGGGAAGTTCATGTACAGTGAGCCAGACCTTGCCACTTAATAGAATCCTAACAGACTATAGAACACCAAGTCTTAGAGGCCAAAGTCAGTGCTTTGAAACTGCAGGGCAAAGAACCAAAGGCTGGTGCACAAAGTACATCTTCTGCACTGGAGACTCTTACCTGAGCCCTGATCCGCATGCTGGCCGTGGGAGTCAGGTATTTATGCTCTAAGTACCAGCCTCGCTCCTGGAACACCAGCTTCGTCCCATATAACAGACAAAACTGAATAGTGAGGACAGGAAAGAAGCAAATGTTAGGAGAATGGGGAGTATAAGGAATCAGAGGAACATCACATCACATTTTCTAAAACCAGAAAGTCTTTCCCTAATTAAAACAGCCATGTTTTAGACACAAAGTGTATGGGTTTTTAAAACTTTCCAATAAACCTTGAAAGCAATTCTAAAAGTAGACAGTTTAATGAAGTCCCCTGTATCAGTCTCATTCAAGATAAAAATCTCTTGTGTGGGCTTCTTGGTTCACACATAACTTCTCTGTGTCCTCTCCACACTAGTGACTTAGGAATCCACACTGATCTATAGATTTTGAAATACATATGTAGTTCTCTTGGCTTCCTTTCTCATTCATGAAAAATACTCAACAATATCATCGTGATATTTTCCACCAAGCAGCATTTGATTAACTTTCACAAAAATAGCATTCCTCATTTACATCTTGCCTCAGTATGTTTTTTTCTGTTACATTTCTGAAACCTAGCAGCCTGAAGGACGTCACAGACAGCCACCAAGCAACAATCAATCACGTTTCCAGAGGCAGAGTGGCTTTTCATTAAACTATTCATTCATTGGCCACTTAATGTTTCATAATCTCAAATCACACAGAAAGTAGGGGCATACTGTGCAAAGGCCTTTGTGCATTCACCCCAGCTTCAGCTATCAAGCCTCTGGGCTTCTCATCTCAGCTCCCATTCAAGTCACACTAACCCTGCCTCTTCATCCACCAAAACACCCCTCACCTTCGGATCTCTAAAGATAATGACTTTGGTGAAGATGGTTTTGGGTTGGGGGTCACAGCTCTGTGACAGAATACTTGCCTTGCATGTGAAGAAGCTCAGCTTGGAGCCCCACCACCCACTTAAAATACTAAATTTGGTGGAGAATGCCTGTAATCCCAGAGCTGGGAAGTGGAGGCAGGGATTTCACTGGTCATCCAGGCTAGCCAACCGATAACCTCCAAGTTTAGTGAAAGACCCTGTCTCAAAAAGAAAGGAGGGGGCCAATTAAAGAAGATGCCCACTGTTGACCTCTGCCAGCCATAAGCACACAAATGGGTGAGTGTATCTTCATACATGGATGCACACACACACAAGATATGTGTGGACAAGATGTAGGAAAAACACAAAAGACAGCTGGGCTTCTTACAACTAGTAACTCTGGTTAGAAGAGTCAGGTGGGAAGATGAATAGAAAGGATGCCTACTATGGTCTGAAAGAGCAGGGCAAACAGGGCTGCTGTAAAAAAAGTCCTGGACCTCAGCAGAGGTGAGCCTTCTCAGGGAGGTAAGAACAGGACAGGGAAATTCTAACAGTGCACTATTCTCCTTGAGTCTCCAGCTGTTATCTGAACCTGACAGAGTTGAGAGGGCAAATCTTCTGCCATGATTTGAACATGTTTCCCAGAAGTCCCCTGTTGGAGACATAACCCTCAAGTTTACATACTAATGGTACTTGGAGGTGGGGCCTTTGAAAGGAAATGGGGGCGACATGAGGTCCCGAGGATGAGAGCAACATGACAGCTTTTATAGGAAGAGAGAACAGAACTAGAACCTTTATCCTGTGGCATTCTAAGTCATATTAGGATGTCACAAGAAGCCCCACACCAATGCTGAGCAGATGGCTGCCCCATGCTCTTGAACTTTTCAGACTCCAGCACTGCTGTGGGTCAACTGAATTGCTATTCTTCATAAAGTATCTGTAGGGTAAAAGGACTAGCCAAAGAAACACACCCTGGTGGGGAAACCAGAGCCAGTGAAAGAAACACACTTTGGCTCTGAAACCAGAGCCAGAGAAACACACATTCTGCCCCTGATCAACACAAAACTAACCAGAGCCTGGGCAGGAAAACCGACCAATCCCTGAGTACAAAATCCAGCCAGTCTCTGAATTTCTCCAAGCTCAGGGATTGAAATCCAACCAATTGCCACCTTGAAAATCTCCACCCTGGAAAAATCTCTTCCCCTAAGAAGCCCTATATAAGCCCTGTGTGCCTGTTCATTTTGCTGCTGCCCTTTTCTACTATGGAAGAGGCAGCCAACTTCCTGGATTCTACCCTCATAATCTCTTGAATGAGGCTTGGGTAAAGACCTTTTGCGGGAGTAAAGCAGAGAAGTAATAATTTTTCCCTGGAGCCTGATCCCAACAGAGAAGAACCAAGCAGAACTGTAACTCTTTCCCAGGTGAAACTTTTCCCCTAGAAGAGCAGAATTGTTACACTCTCCCCATCTGAGCAGGACTGTAACAACTTCACTGGGGAAATCCTCCCCTGCTGGAGCAGAGCTGTTACATTGGGGAAACCTTTCCCTGGAGCAGGGCTGTAAGCTGATAAACTTAAGTATACTTCGTAGTGTTCCTTGGCTCCAGACTGCCAAGATCCCTTTCCATCTGAGCTGCAATGCTTACAATATCCACTTGAGGTATTTTGTAACAGCAACAGGAAAGAAACTAAGATAGACTGCATCCATGCAAGCCAAGTAGGCCAACTTCCCGGAGATGTGACAGGATAGAGACTAGAACTGGAGAGGAGACAAGATATTTATCACAAGTCCAAGCTTTAATTGTGATTGTCAGCCTCTGGTCCAGTCCTATCAATTCGACTCAAAGTCTACTGAATTGCTGAAAGCTCCTGGCAAACCTGAATCTGTCTACACAACCCAGGCTTAGTTCCACCCGGCTGCCTATACCCGACTCAGCACAGAGCTTACTGACTGCTCTCCCCTTCTCCAGGCTCTTGAGTTTCCTTCCTGTTGACACTCTGTGAGCTGGCTTTCAAGTTTTGCCTTGGGTCACAAATAGAGTTTAGACTCTACAGAGGCTGCCCTCTGCTTGTCCTGGTAAACAGGAGGGAGTGCTGGTTCTCTGTGGTTCTGGAATCACAACTAGGAAGAGGCATCAAGGGCTGAGCCTCAGTCTCTTTTGTACCCAGCTCTTCTGGGACTCTGAGTGCTGGATGAGTCACTTTTATTAAGTTCTTCGCTCTGGGTGTGAGGCCATGAGTGAGCTCAGAAGCACTTCAATAGGTATGGAGACTTCCTGCTTGGTTCTGTCTAGGCTCTCACAAAGGGATCACTAGGATTCAGTCTCCAGTGATTCATACTATTTACTTTTGACTTATAACTTCTGTGGCCTAAAAAACAAGTCATGAGTCTGTGACAACTTCTAAATACCAGACCTTAACACAGATATTTTCTTATTTTATACATTCCTCTCCCACCCCCATAGTTCATATGTGCGCGCATGTGTATATGTACATGTGTGCTTGTGTGTGTGGGGGGGGGTTCATGCAGAGGCTGAGGGGCATTATTCCCTATTACTCTTCCCCTTAGCTTCTTAACCCAGAGTTTCTCACTGAAGCAGGGGGGAGGCTAATACCCAGCAGGCCCAGCTATCCACCCGTCCACCCCCAGTTGGCTTTTCACATGGGGACCTAACTTCCAATCCTCATGTCCGCCCTGTAAGCATCTTAACTACTCAGGCATTTCTTTAGCCCCTCTTTTGTCTTGTTGCTTATTTATTTCTTTCTCTATTTAAAACAGAGTTTTATTATGGAACCCTACTTGGCCTGAATTTGCCACATGGACCAGGCTGGCCTCAAAGCCATATAAATCTACCTGCTCCTGACTCCCAAGTGCCACCACCTTGGCCCTTTGGTCTGTAATATAATCAGCCTTAACTGTTACTTTCCTCTTACTATACAAATCTAGCTTAATTTTTTTTTTAAGATTTATTTTGTGTGTGTGTGTGTGTGTGTGTGTATGTGTGTGTGTGTGCCACATTGTGTGTGGGTACTCATGGAGAAAAGAGGGTGTGGGGTCCCTTAGAGCTGGAATTACAAACGGCTGTGAGTCATCTGATATGGGGACTGGGAATCTAGCTCAGGTCTCTGGAAAAGCAGCAAGTGTTCCTAAGTCATCACTTTGGCCTACCGGCTTAGTTTTGCTGTCTTGAACCTGGAAATGTATCCAGATGTTGTTTCATCCCTTTGGCCTGGAGCTTTATTGCGGCCTTGAGTCTGGAATTTATGCTTTCATATGCAAATTAAGATTTAATGTACTCTCACAGGCTACATATCTTTAAATAAATGAGTGAAAAGTATTATGTGCATTTATTCTACTAAAAAAAAGATAATTTAACACTTTCACCTACACCTTACTATGAAATGCTTTCAACAAATCTGTGAAGACATATTTACATCCCTAAGGGAATGCTTATAAACTTGTTCTTTTAAAGTCTTCTCCATGGTGTGCCCTACCTGAAACCCTTCAAAATCACTATGGATTGTGTTTCAATCACCTGAAAGCACATGACAAACAGGTTTGTAAAGTGTTGGTTACCATACCTTAGAACCTTTATTCTCCAGTTTAATGAAAGTAATCGGATAACTTTTCCTAAAAGCATATGGGCTCTGGTTTGGGGTTTCATGATTGTGATGGCCATTTTTAATTACTAACTTTTCAGAATCTAGAATCACCTGGGAAACAAGTTTCTGGTCATGCTTTTGGAGAGTATCTTGATCGTGTCATGTGATGTGGGAAGACCTGTCCACTGTGGGTGGCACCATTCCCTGGCTGGCATCCGGACTACGTGTGTAGGGAAAGGGAGCTGAACACAGAATGCATTTGTTGTTGTCGTCTGATTCCCAATTGTGAATGTAATGCGACCAGCCGCTTGAACCCCCTGCAGCCTTGACTTCCTGGCCAGAATGACCTGTGATTCTGAACTGTAATCCAGAATAAATCCTTCCCCTTTAACTCACCTTTGTCAGAGTGTTGTCATAGCAACAGAATAGAAACTAAGGTAGTGGAGTGGGTGATTTTCCTCTTTTCTAGAAGCTATAGACAGCAAGACTACATAAAAACTCCCAAAAATAAGTGGTAGCAACCACAAGGCCAGCATTAGTGGCACATAAGGCTGAGTTGATGGGAGGCTGATGTTCCCCCATTTGTCTTCATGCTGCTAGTCACTCAAAAGCCACTGATTTCTAGATATGGGGAGCCCTAGGGGACCAGGCAGTTCCAGACAGGTCATAGAGAAGATGGGCTTAGGGGGTAGAGCCACAAAGCTGTGAGCTTTTGAGCTCATCCAAAGGTGTGCATATATGAACTGGCACTGCTAAGCACCAAAAGGACAATGGACATCGAACCAGGGGACAAAAGTGACTACAGAGACTAGACTGGCTAGTGAGTGGCAGATGATCTGAATGGAACAGTCACTGCAGATTTGTACAATATGTAAGAGAAAGCAAAGAAAAAAAATGCTAGAAGAAACAAAATACAATGGTGGGCATAAACATCAATATGACATATGGACATAAAGAAATATAAGTAAATCTGTAAATATAAGTCATTCAAACACACTAAGAAGGACATGAATTTTCAAAATGAATTTTTAAAGTTTTAAAATAGCTAAACTCTGTGTGTGTGTGTGTGTGTGTGTGTGTGTGTGTGTGTGTGTGTGTGTGTTGCAATGAGTGCAGGGCCAGAGGAGGCCACTAGGGGAGATGAAGTTATAGGTAGCTGTGAGTGTGTGATATAAATGCTGGGAACTTTTGGGGGAAAAGCATATATGCTTAAGCCAGGCCACCTCTCTAGCTCCCTCAAACTTAAGAATCTAATTTGTATATAAATCACCTCACATATGATGGAGGTAAACTAAAGCCAGAGTGATGGAATGAGATAGCCCATGCAAAAACAAATCCAAAGAAGCCTTCACTGGCTTTGTCAACATCAGCCAGATTAGACTTGAGAGGAAAAAATAAGCAAAAAAAAAAAAAAAACCAAAAAACCAAAAAACTCCAAATCAGGCAATCAAGACAAATTCTTCAGACAAAACCAAAGGGACAAGGGGACACACCCACAAGTATAACTGAAGGTGTTAACATTAGACTTTCAGCAACCAGAATTTTAGAGCTAAGAACGTCAGCCAAGAGACTGTTGATGGACAGACCATCAGTAAGAACACAGAACTAAATGCTTTTATTAGCTAGTTCATAATGGCATAACATTTCATCCCATGGTAGGATATAACACAGTTTTTTAACCGAACCAGTCAGAAATTCACAGTATCCTGGATCATAAGAACAGCTTTAACAATTAAAATGTAAATTGTACATATCTTTTTAGTTCTATCTGGGCTTTTCTTCACTTATGTTCTCTCTCTCTCTCTCATATATCTATATGTTAGTTTTTATGTGTTGTAGTGATGTGTAGGTATGTTGCACCGAAGTGTACAGACATGGATATGCACAGGCTAAAGAGGATGTTGGATGTTTTCTCCTACCAATCTTGACCTTACTGCCTTGGGGTGGTATCTCACTGAACGGAAGCTTGCTATTCTAGATAGGATAGCAAGTGAGCTCTCAGGACCTGCCATCTCTGCGCTCAATGCTGAGATCTCAGGTTCTTCTAGCCGTGCTCATTCTTTCACGCAGGCATTGAGGATTTGAACTAAATTTCTCATACTTGAAAGCAAACTTTCTCCCGCACTGAGCCATATCCCCAACCCCCAGTGTGTATTTCAAATACCTGTGAGTGAATTCACCATAGTATTATTATGCCTTTTGTTTCATTGTGCCTGTTGTTGTTGGTTTTTGTTTTTGTTTTGTTTTTCAAGACACAGTTTCTCTGTGAAACAGCCATAGCTATCCTGGAACTCATTCTGTAGACCAGGATGGCCCCCAACTCACAGAGATCTGCTTGTCTCTGTCTCCTGAATGCCACCACCAGCAGCAGCAGCATTATGCCTCATATTGTGATGTAATTTTCTCTATTTCCAGATATTTTCTTAGCTCTGAAGTCTGCTTTCCCCAATATTAAACATGCATATCCTGTAATTATCATAAGGCTGACTAACTAACCAAAACAATCTTTTGACACATGGAGACTAAATTGTACCCTTCTTAATAATTCATCAATAAAGAAATAATATTAAGGGAAGTAAAAAATTAAAATAAAGGATGCAAATACTTATGGGATGTAGAGAAAGCACTTTGTATAGGCAAATTCACACCAAATTTTTAACTCAAAATGAAGGAAATTCTAAAGTCAAATTTTACTTCAAGAACCTTAAAAACAAGAGTAAAACAAATTCAAAGCAACCTGACAAAAAATAGATGTAGCATATACAAAAAAGATAACAGGAAAAGTGACAATAGGAAAGCAATCAAGATAATAAATAAAAACTTATTTTATATGATCAACATAATTAATAAAATTCTAATGAGGTTAAGAACATGGAAACAGAGACATCAACTATTAAAGTCAGATATGAAGTTCCAGCCCACAACTCGGCAGAAGCCCACTCTACCAGAGGCCATGCCAGCTCCCAGAACCCCAGAGATAACAGTGGCACCTCAAGCCACAGAAGTTTGGCGGACTGCCCAAACCGTGGTGGACATACCCTACTGAAACACCCCACCATCAAAGACAGATACTACCTAAGAGTAAAGGGTTGGAAAAGAATTTTTCAAGCAAATGGACCCAAGAATCAAGCTGCTGTAGCTATTCTAATATTTAACAAAATAGATTTCTAACCAAAACTAATTCAGAGATGGGAAGGACACTTCATATTTATCAAAGGAAAAATTCACCAAGACAACATCTCAATTCTGAACATCCACTCTCCAAACAAAAAGGTACCCACATTTGTAAAAGAAACATTACTACAGCTTAGATCACACATTAAACCCCATACATTATAGTGAGATACTTCAACACCCCACCCTCAACATCAAACAGGTCACTCAGACAGAAACTGAAAGAAATAATGGAACTAACAGATGTTATGATTCAAATGAACCTTACAGATATCTACAGAATATTTCACCCAAACACAAAAGAATAATATACCTCCTTCTCAGCAACTCTTAGAACTTTCTCCAAAACTGATCACAAGTCTCCACAGATGCAAGAAAATTGAATAACTTTCTGCATCCTATCAGACCACCATGGGTTAAAGCTGGATTTCAACAATAGAAACAATATACAAGCTCATGGAAAAAACAACAACAAAAACCCTCTACTGAATAATCACCATGTCAAAATAAGGAGGAAATAAGAAAGAAAAGATTTCTCAGAATCTAAAGAAACAAAGGTACAAAATACTCCAACTTATGGACCCAATGAAAGCAGTGCGAAGAGAAATGTTCATAGCACTAACTGCCTACCGTTGGTTTTGTGCATGAAAAGAGATACACACTACCAAGGCCACACGAGGGTTTATTTAAGAGAATTCCCAGGCGGGTACAGAAACAAAAGCAGAACAGAAGGAGATAAGAAGGGAGAGACCAAAACGTGGGCATCTCTTTTTAAGAGAAGGGTTGTGCACGGGTTTACGTAGTCATGTTTAGGGCATGCCTCCATACAAGGTGCATCCCACCGGAACCATGTTAGCTCAACCACATGGCGTGCCAGGAATACTTACACCTACTGAAAGAAATTAGATCTCATACTAGCAACTAATGGCACACCTGAGAGCTCTACTCTACATGAAAAAGAAGCAAATACACTTAACAGAAGTAAACGGCAGGAAAAAATCAAGTTGAAATCAATAAAATAAAAACAAAGAGAACAATAAAAAGAATCAATGAAACAGAATTGGTCCTTGAGAAAAAAAAAATCAAAATGGACAAACCCGATCCAAACGAACTTAAAGGCTGAGAGAGAAAATCCAAATTAACAAAATCAGAAATGAAAAGGAAGAACAAAAAGGCAATGGAATGAACGCTAATGATACCCTGCTAGACTCATAGACGGGATCCCAGCATAACCGTCATCAGAGAGGCTTTATCTAGCAACAGATGCGGAGACCCACGGTCAGACTTTACATGGAATTTTGGTAATCCTGAGGAAGAGGGGAAAGAAGGACTGTAGGAACCAGAGAGGTCAAGAGCAACACAAGAAAACCCACAGAATCAACCAACTTCAGCACTTAGGGGCTCAGAGACTGAATAATAATCAGAGAGCCTTGTGTACTTTGGTCCTCTTGTGGGACACCCATGAGTGTGGGGGTGTCTCTGACTCTGATTACTTTTGGGACTCTTCTACTGGGTTGCCTCATCCAACCTTAATACAAGGGGTGGTGCCTAGAGTCTTGATGAAACTTGATAAGCTGTATTTGGTTGATATTCATGGGAGGCCTGCTTTTTTTCTAAAGAGATATGGAGGAGGAGTTAATGGGAGACAGGGAGGAAGAGGACTGGGAGGAGAAAAAGGAGGGGAAACTGAGGTTGGGATGTAATATATGAGAGAAGAATAAATAAAATAAATACAGTCACTTGGGCCTCGAAGCAGGATGTTCACTCGTGTGCTTAAAAAAACTCAGATATGAAATAGCAGAAAGCTACATAGCCCCACAGAAACCAAAAGGAAAGATGGGAAGTCATGGGTATCACTCATGCAAATCTCCCAATTTAGAAGAAATAGAGCAATTTATAGAATGTTGTGTGTTACTAAAAATCACACAAGATGAAATACTTGACTAGAAGTGTCTTGTAAAGACAAAAGAAGTTGAATCCACCATTTAAACATTTTTGAAAAACAATCATGAAACATGATGGTCTAGTTGAATTACACCTGTACTTGATAAATTTCACCAATGTATATAATAATGTCTTCCAGAAAAGAGAAGAGCCGGGAAGCCTGCTGTCTTCATTATTAGGGCTCTAGTCCTGTATTAAAGACCATGACCAAAATCAACACTGGGATGAAAGGGTTTATTTCTTCTTATGAATCTCAGGTTACCCTGGTGCACTTAACCTTGAAGGAATGGCTCTCATCCATGAATGGATTTTGCAATTTCTGTAGATATTTTACTCATCAAAATTGAGAGATTCTAACCATATCTAGTGGTAGAAGCCAGGGATATCAGCAAATATCCTGCAATGGGTGGAGACACTTCCATCCCTACATACTGAGGCTGGACCGCTGAGTATGTGTACATGTGAATACACCAGTTATCTGAGTATGTATACTTGTGAGTATACCAGTTATCTGAGTATGTATACATGTGAGTATACCAGTTATCTGCTACTGAAACAAATACCTGATGATCCCAACTGATAAGGAGACAGAGTTAATTTGGGCTCACAGTTTTAAACATTTTAGTCCATAATCAGGCAGAGATACTACTCTTAGTCCTCTGGTGGGGTGTATATGACATGGCAAAATTTGCTGAGACATAAAAGAGGAAGAGGTTGGGGTCAGACCTCCCCTTTCCAGGACATGCCCACAGTAATCTAAACCTCTCAACAGGACTCAGATCTTATGTTGCCAATGTGAGCATTAAACCTTTAACACATGTGGGGGCATTTACAATCCAAAGGATGCAGCTGAGAAATGCTGTCTTAGAGAAAGAAAGGTCTATGCTTATGTTACAGCCTGAACATGAATAGTTATAGCAACTAAACATCTTTCAGTGGGAGAGCAGATAAACTGTGGCAGATCCATACAATAGAATATGACTCAGCTGACTCTGTCATCATGCCAAGAGAAAGATGTGAATTTTAAAAAGTTTAAAGGGTGTAGAATCCCATTTGTATAGTCTCAAAAGAAAAAACTATAGTAACAGATACTAGATTATTGGTTTCCAGGAGGCATTAGAAAGAGGAAATGAGAATTATAAAACCATGGCAGAAGACTATTTTTAAGAAAGGGTAAATTGTGTTGAATACTGGCTGTGAGAGTTTACAAAAATCTATGTGTGTCAAAATTTACAGTCCAGTACATTCCTGAACAAAATCATGTGGCCTCAAATTAACTTAAAAATACACATTTAAAAAAAATTACACTTCAAGTCTGACACTTCAGTCTCCAACAGATCACTCATGAGCCCATAAGATTATAATGAGAGCTGGGGAGCCCGAGAGGAGACTCACCCTTAGCTCTAGCTCCGCCTGACCTGTACAGCAAGTTCTGAACCAACCTGGGAATAGAGTGATACCTTGTCTTAAAACAAAGCTAAATATTGTAGCAATTTGAAAACTTCCCCTCAGAGAGGAGGACTCTACAGAGCAAAGTGTTACTTGCCTGTGAGTGATGCTGTTGGGAACACATCTATGGTGCTACTAACTGATGAAAAGTTTAACAATGTACTTATGTGTGATCCACAGAGCTTTATAATAGCGAGCATGTACTGTACAGCGCATCATCATGTTGTAGCATCTTCTCTCTTACAAAACCAGTTGACAGCAAACCCTTATGTTAGCCACAGCTGCCGGCATCTCCTATTTGCTGTCTCCTGAGAGCATCAGGGTCCGGAGGGCTTCTCAGAGCATACCTCTTCGCTCAGCAATGTGGAGTGAATGAGTACCATAAAGTTTCCACATCTCATTTTATGCCCAAGCTCCTCTTTTTTAAAATAGCAAACTTCAAGCTGAAATGTCCACATTCTCAGAAGTTATTTAAACTACTGGTTCTCAAAACTATGTGTTTTTCCCCTCCATTACACAATCTGCCTGCTGGTGTAATTATCTGGTCATGTGACTCACTCCTTGACCAAAACATGATCAAAAGGTATAGCTCATGCATCTTGCAATGCCCCACTGTGCACAGGCCAATATCTGGGTCCCATGTGCATTCCTTTGGTTCAGAGAGCTTTGGTTCTCAGGAGCCTAGGCCTACTGGGATCCACAACAGAAAGAAATGGGGGGGGATGCGCCTGCGATTTATGACAAGCTGGTGGCCTACATACATAGCCTGAGCTGCATAATAAGCTGGAGGATGAAGCAAATGGACCAAGTTGGCCTATGGTGTCAGAGAAGATGAACAAAGCTTATTAACACATGGGAAGAGCAGCGTGAGTGCAGAACAGCTTTCCCCACAGCAACCCAGTTCTCTCACTGTGATGAAGTGGTCTGCCTCCAGCCTCAGCCTTTAGCCGCTTGGGATCCCCGTTACTGCCTTGTAAAATTGATGGGCAATGGTACGCTCTCCTAGCTTAAGGAATTTCTGTCAGCATTAGCAAGAAAGTACCAGCCTTGCGGTTTCTAAGGGCATTCCTTACAATCGGAAAGTGACTTACATTGGACCAGGCTGGAGCAATGTCTACCTCTGATTCTCCTCGTTCCCATTCGGTCCCCACCGGGTCCCAGCTTGTGAGCTCAGGTAAGGCAGTCTTAGTCAGAAAAACAAAAGAGAAGGTGGTGCTGTGTCATTTTTAGAGTCATTTTATTTGACCATCTGAGGGTGTTGTTCATAATTAAAGTTTATTTTCCAAACTATCTGGAGAGGTCTCTCCACTTAAAAAAAAAAACCCCAAAAAAATGAACAAACAAAAACCCAACCTATTCTTCCTAGGGGTGGAAATTGAAGAAGGAGTTTGATGTAGCTCTTTGGCTGGTTCTTTCTTTTAGCACCATGTTCTGAGGTAGAGATGACTTCTCTTCAGGATGGGCCACAGGCTGGTGTCATGCTTGATCACACACACACAGGAGTTGATGAAAAGCAGGGACAGCCCCCACATCAGCCTGCTATCTGCCTTACTGATAGGCCTGGACACAGATGCATCCTGCTCTCCAAATTATAGACAATGAAAAGCACAAAAAGCAGAATCAACCAAGACAAGGGGAGCTGGGAGGAAGCTCTGGAGAAGGAGACTGAGGCCATGATTTTACAACCTAATGAGGTCTGGATAACAGGAGTCCTGCTCTGTCTGAGCACACAAATGACTGGAAGAAAGTTCTTCTGTAATCTGCTGTCATACAGCTGGCTGTGGTTGCCACACTCCGACAAAGCCACTCTCCACCTTGTAGAGTTTACCATGCTTTACAGGAGTGAGCAAATTCAGCAAGCTAGCCATGCAGGCTAGGCTATACCCCTACGGCTCCTGTATAACCTCCTGTGTAGGCTGGTTGTGATAGCCTGGGTCTTAAATGTCTCTCAAAGGCCAGCATCTTAGAGGGTTCATCTCCAACTTCTAACCTTTAGGAGGCAGGGCATGGTGGCACATCTTCTAGTTATTGGCATGCACCATTGAAGATATACTGGGAGCTGGGCTTTTCTGTCCATCTCTAATACATGGCATCCTTTTTTTTTTTTTTTTAAAGCTTCTTTATTTATTTAATTATTTGTCTTGGTGTCTTGCCTGGAACTACAGACAGTTCTTAGCTGCCATGTGGGTGCTGGGAATCGAACCCGGGTCCTCTGGAAGAACAGACAGTGCTCTTAACCGCTGAGCCAC
Organism: Sigmodon hispidus; assembly: GCA_004025045.1. Taxonomy (NCBI): domain Eukaryota; kingdom Metazoa; phylum Chordata; class Mammalia; order Rodentia; family Cricetidae; genus Sigmodon; species Sigmodon hispidus. The sequence continues at coordinate 67,390 of PVIH01001128.1, read as the reverse complement.
CTCTCCAGCCCTTATACAGCATCTTGAACCAAGACAGGACATCCACCCACTCCTAGACCAAAACCTTTGGAACCATAAGCCAAAATAGAGCTTTATCCTGTTCCATGCTCCACTAATCCATTTTGTGATACTGGAGATCAAGTTGAGGGCCTCATGCATTATAGGCAACAATCCGACCACTGAGCTATACCCAGGCTCTCAAGATGACAAGCCTGTACCACTCTAGCCATTAACCTTCTCTCTTTATAGGGTGCTTAGTTGGGCATGTGTTACAGTCACAGAAAGCTGACTCCACATTGGCTGAGAAGCATCAAAGCTGGAGACTTGTGGATAAATGTTCTGCTCAGTGGGGCTCTTCTTCCTGAAGTGTTTTAATTCAGAATCAATTTCAATGTACCTTATTATCATCCCTGATTCTCTGCCATCTCTGGCTCCTCATTCATTTTGTCTATGAGTGCCCAATTACCACAGCACCATTTGTTGAAGAGGTTGTCTTCTGTCTGTTGAATTTGCTATTGCTATTTCAGCAAGCCAGGTGGCCCTGATTGTGTACTTGTGTGCGTGTTTCATGTTTCTGCATTCCCCGACATTACCCATTGAGTTGTGTGTGCATGCATCTACCAGCAATGTAGTCTTGATCACTCTAATTACAATAGTTGAAACTGTTTTGACTGATGCCTCCCACTTCATTTTCTTTTCGAGATCTGTTAGACTATTCTAGGTACTTGACATTACTTAAAAATTTCAGGATGATTTAACAGAAGAATTATGTTAAACCATGATAAAAAGGACTTACACATTTATTGTCTAGAAGCTTCTAGATGATGACTTTCTTCATTTATATAGATCAACTTTAATTCATTAGCATTTCAAAACAGTCCCACACATGTTTTGGTAGATTTATTGCTAAGTATTTGTGTGTGTGTGTGTTTGTGTATTTTAATATACTGTACATTTTAAATGTATTTAAAAATTCAGTGTCCAGGTGTTTATTACTAGTATTCAAAAGTATCAATATTTTCATGTTGACCCTGTATCTGTAACTTTGGTGGACTCAGTTTTTAGTTCCAACAATGAATTTCTTTCTTCTTTTCTCTCCCTTGTTTCTTGTTTGGAAACACCTTACAGGTGTGCCTTACCATGTGACATGGTGACACAATATTGTCATCTACAAAGCTTATGCTTGAGAAGGGTGCAATCAATTTATAAAAATAAAATAAAATAAAAAACCCTCATCCCCATGCCAAACAAAAAAGCAAACAAAAAACTGTGAACTTTTAAGTAAGTTTGCTGTTTTGTGTTGGGTACACGCATGGCTATTCCAGGCACCTGTAGCATGTGGCTGCCACCTGAACACAGCTGCCAGTATTTTTTAAACAGATAGGCAAGCATGTCCTATGTAAGTCAACATTTGCTTTTCTTTCCTGTCTAAAATTATATGGTTTGTGTTTTTCTGTTTCTTGCCTTAGTGAACTGGCTTCCAGAACCAAAGTCAAGGTTTGTGTGCTGTTTCCTCCTCAGAATCTTAGTAATGGGTGCCTCCTTCTCCTCCTCTTCTTCCTCTTCCTCTTCCTCTTCCCCTTCCCCTTCCTCATGTTGCTGTTGTAGTATATGGTAACTTTCCCCAGACTTCAAGTATTTTTCTATTTTGTTTTCAACAACTCTAGGATATGAAGCTTCCTGAGAAGCCAGAGGATCTCACCATGCCAGGCCTTGGGCCAGGTCTCCCAGCTTGTCTGTATTCTAATGTCTATTGGAAGTGACAGGAATAATGGTCTCGAGGAAGTCTGACTTTTCATATAATCTGGGCCTTTTACTTTGAAAGGCAGGCTAGTCTTGTTCCCATGATTGCTCCTAGCCTTGGCATTTCGTCTTTCTGCTCTGCGAAAGCCCTTTCAGGATGTAATCTATTAATCAGACAGCTGCGGGTGGGCTGTGCCTAGTTGTCCTTCCCATCGGGCTAAGGCTTCAGAATACAAGTTGCCTTGTCCCTGTCCAATCATTCAGAGTCCAGAAGGGACCAAAAAAAAAAAAAAAAGTAGAAAGGCATCCTCAAAGTTTGAAAGACTGCATCAGGAGAAGCAATTGCTTAGCTGCGGCCTTTGTGAGCACCATTTTCCCCTGACATTTTCCTCTAAAAATAATCCACTTTCCTTCCTTCCTCTCTGCCCCTCCCCTCCACCGTCTTCTTCTTTTTCCCACCTGTCTACATTCTGCGGGACCTAGCTAGTTCTCCAGTCTTTCTACCACGAACTATAATTGATATCCTGGTGGGCAGGGTTTTTTTTTTTCTCTCTTTCTCTTTATTAGAAATTTAACCAACAGTCAGCCACTAAAATTTGATAAGGACAAAAGGAAGACTTCATCGGCTTTAGAGAGCATAAGTCATGAACTCTCAAGCAATTCCCGTTATTAGTCAGGGTGCAGATGTGACAGGTGGCGAGCTGCCTCCTGCAGGTGCTGGGGTTTGCCGCCTCGTCAGCCACCCAGTGTGACTTTCCCCATAACGGTAGCACTGCTGTCCCCTTAGCTGTCTGCTGGGAAATGTGTCTTCTTTTAGACAAAGGGCAACTGTGTGACTGTCTATAAGGCTGCATCCACAGCACAGAGACCCTCTGAAGGATTTCTCCACCCACCCTTGGAGCGGGCACAGAGGGGAAGCTCCCTGTTCACTCCAGATCGTGTTCCCCATTTGACTGGTGAAATGGCAAATGTCAGCCAGGCTCCCTTCCTTGATTACACTAACCTATCTCTTAGTGCCAAATGCTACTCTCAGCTTCCTGTATGTGATTCCCACAAAATACTTCCCATTTTTGTCCCAAGTCATCACCTCCCCAAGTCACAGCTTGAAATGAAATCTGTTCCGTACAGTTATGCACAGAGGAAATGGGGGACAGAGTATGGCAGGAGGCCTACCTTGTCACAGGCTCTGTGCCTGGCATGCATGGGCAGGTCCCCAGAGAGCTGAGCCTGCCATGCTTGGAGAAGCAGCTCGCTACATTTCCAAACATGAGGATTTCTGCCACCTAGTTGCTTTTCTGCTTAGCTATTGATTTAGATGTTTGACAATCAAGTTTCAAGGAAAGGAACAGATGAGATGTCCCCACAGCTGCTGTCATCTGCATGCCTGTGTCGTCCAGGGTGATGAAGCACAGCCTGATCCTCATGCTATTCAATGACCTTGGCCCCTTTCTCCTAAGCAGAGAGCTCTGTGAGGAGTTAGTAGAACCCCACAGCAGAGTAGACCTCTTGTTTTAAGATAAGAGACCCCCTCTTTCTCTTCCCCTGGCTTTTGGCTTAGAGACTACACTCTCAGAACAGTTCTAGGGTGGCTCCTCACGGCAGCTCCCATTAGATTCTCTCCCGGAGCCCCTGTCTCGATAAGCCCAATCTTGAGAAAACCAGGTCTTGCTGGACTCCAAAAGGAGTGCTGGCTGCTACTTCTAGGTCAGTTAGGGAAATGTACATGTTGGGATGGGATGCTAGGACACCCTCCTCTGGCAAGGCGGTTGTCAGGGTTCCTGTTCTGGCATCAGCTTTTAGGGCACACATCAGTGCATTTAAACTACTCTATAAATGGAAAACACAGAACATACCTTGTCACATCAACAACACAACTAAGTGCTGTGGAACCCACACAGTCAGCTGAATTTAATTTCCTCCGGAGATACAAAGACTTAACTCCAATTCAACCTCCTCTGGGGAGTTTTTTCTTAAGTCCATATTGACTCGGGGTCTAGCTGAATGCTCCCTGTTACCAAATACCCTCCTCTGAGATTAACTTACTACAGGGTCTTTGCATATTTGGGGTGCAGTGGCATCTCTAACTATCCATCTATGGCTATATAAAAGTAGCTGGCGTCTTGTTGACATTTGCAACCTCCAGTGTCTAGTGCAGAGCCTGACACATAACAGGTACTCACAAATGCTTTAAAAGTGGGACTGTGGCCAGGAGGTGGTGGTACATCCTTCAGTCCCAGCATTCCAGAAGCAGAGGCAGGTGGCTAGCCTGATCTACTTCCAGGACAGCCAGGGCTGCACAGAGAAACTGTGTCTTGAATAAAAAGTCTTAAAAAGAAAGATACATGGACAAAAAGTTTACTATGGGACTCACTACAGCTCCATGACGATATTTCCCCCACATTTTTATTTTCTTTTTTCTCTTAAATTGTATTGAGGAGAATCACTGCAAGGGTAGAGGGTGGATATGCAGGGATGGGACATGAATGGGATGGAGATGCATGTTGTGAAAGATACAAAGAATAAAAAGGAAACAAAAGTTTTTGGTTTTTTTTTTTTGTTTTTAAAGTGGGATTGTAACAAATATGTGCAGTAGCCAGGAAAATAGCCCCTCTCTCTGCTCACTATAGAGCCTAATATTCTACCACGATTCCTTGAATTTAAAAGTCCTGTGAGCTGAAAGGCTAGTTTTCTGCACCAGAGATCGATTCCAAAATTAAACTTTCACTGGAATGAATAACTGTCACTGAGATTTGGAGATGTGGTTTAAGCAAAGCCCTGAAAAGCTTTGTCACAACCACTTGTGAGAAACCTAGGTGTGATGAATGTGACCTTCCAGTGTCAGAGAGACACAGGAAGGAGAGAAAACCATTTATTTCTGGGAGTCAAGGTCTGACATTGACTTCTGCATCATCAGTTTCCCTTCTGAAATGCATAAGCCTGTAGACAAAATTTTGCAAAGAAGCCAGACGCTAAACCTTACCAGCCACATAAAAGAAACCCAGCAAATGTTTGTCGGACAACCTTTCTTAGGATTGCCGTGATCACTCATGCACTCCTGTCTCTGTGGCCCTTGACTGCAAGGAGCAGAGAAGACCATGGGCACACAACAGTAGCTGAAGGCTGGGTCTCCTGTCACAGTCCCCCACACTCGTCATTGGCACTCTTGGGAGCCACAAGAAGACTGGTCCAATTCCCTCTGGATTTGGAAATGAAGTCAAGCCCCAGATGAAAGCCTTTTCCTTCCTGTGTGGGAGGCTCAATCCCATGACCAACCCCAGATGACTGACTGGTGCCTAGGGCATGTGTGAGGCATGCATCCTGTGTAACAGCCCCTAAAGGGTCCTCCGCTTGAGGGGTAGAAGGAAATCTTTGCTGACCAGAGACTTGAGACATCTCTCAAAGGCACAGAGTTGAGGTGGGGTCTTAGGAGTTGCAAAGAGGCCACCTGCAGAAGGAAGAATTCTGCCTGAGGTGTTTGCAAGTACCCATTGGTTGCTAGGTTTGGCTTAAACTGGCTACCTCCTACACACATTGAGAAAAGAGAGAGCAGTTAAGAGGGAAAAACCCACCTCGCCCACTTGACAGGCGCAAATTGCCACTTGCCAGAAGCCTGTAAGAGCGGGACAGTCCCCTCCGAATGCTCTGCTCAGAGGTTTGGTTGCCTTGGTGAGTACCCTTTGGGAACCAAAGGTCTCTTCTGAGCACAAAGGGACACAAAGGGACACAAAGGGCACCTGTGTGGAGGTTCAGCACCGTGCCCTACGCTCGATGCTGAATGGCTCAGTCACAGCTCTTCGGCCAGGCAGTGTGGGGGATGGGGATCTTGGGGAGAAGTGAAGCAGAAATAATCTTTGTGACAATGACAATTTAAGAAACACTAGACAACCAGTTTGTTGGGTGCTTCTAAACTTTCTAGAGGGGGCCAGAGCAGTGAAGCCGTCATGTGGAAAATTTCCTTTCTCTTCAGCACAGTCCTTTCCAAGCAAAGGCAGTGGCATTGTGTTCCTTGTGAAAGCCCTCATTCCTGACAGGATTCCATCAGGCTAGGAGAAAATGCCTGCTTCTGGAAGAGGTTGGCTTGCTAAATGTGAAAGGCTGAAGGGCCAGGTGGTATCTGCTGCTAACAGATCCCCGATTTGAAAAAAGGCTCCAGTGTCTCTGGGTTCTTAGAGCATCAATAGATGGAAAAACAAAAATAAAAATAAAAAACCAGTTGAATCTGGCCAGACTTAGTGGCACGAGAATGTGTGACAGGGAGGCCCTCTTTCCACATCTGCCCAGGTTCCTCTGCACCTGAAGCAGCATTAATGCTTTGTGGGTAATATGATGCTAAAGAAGCTTCCAGAAGCATTTGGCCCTGCCAGCTCACCATGAACTCTGTGCATTTGCTCATCATGGGTCTCATTCCTTGGCAGCTGTGCCCATCATCTTCAGAGGGCCCTGCATATGATGTCATGTAACTGGGAAACAGGAGAGATGGTCATCATGTCTCCTTAGGGCAAAGGATCACCACCCACCCAGAGACAGCTCTCTTCTCAGTCAGCATGCTGTGTTTGCCAGTTCATGGGCAGCTCTACCAAATGTCTGCAGTTTGGAAGCAGTGTAAAGCTAAGTGATAAGCAGACCCAACTGGATGCCTGTTGGTTTATTTACTTATTTTCATAGGCAGCTTGGTTCCTTTTACTGTTTCCGATGGGCCATGTGTTGTGATGTCAGGTTTTACCCACTGAAAGGTCTGTCGTCACCATTCTGGCTAAGGTCTTAGGCAGGGAAACCGAGCCAGGCCCAAGTTGGGATCTTCAACACAGGGAACATTCTGGGCACTCACTCCACCTCACTGACTGGGGAGGTGTCTTATTTCAAGGATAGAATAAGCCAAGTTCCCTTAGCACTAGCTCTAAACCAGGGAGCAGCTCCAGGGAAGGGCCACCGTCTCATGAGCATCCTACTTACTTTTCCAGCTTATTTAAGGGAGACCTGGCAGTCTGAAAGGTGGAGGCCTTCAGAGGTTTCAGTCCCAGGGAGGCTCCTGATTTCCCAGATGGAAAACAAATATCAGATGTGTAAGAAACTCCATGAAGTGCAAGAACAAAGCAGGGGTAGGGGTTGTAACTGTCAGGCTAGAGCATGCTGGTCCAAACTCAGATGTTACCAAGAGACTGACCATGCTGCAGTCTAGCATCCTTCAAGGAGGTGTAGGTTTTAAAACTTGTCAAGGCAAATCTGGTGGGAACAGGAACAGAAGAGTCTTCAGAAGCTCTGTGAAGTGGGAGAGGTCAAGAAGAACTGTCTGACTGAGAGAAGGCGTTAGTTACTTACAGGACACTGTGACTGAAATACCCAACAGACAGAATCTAGGAGGGGAAAGGCTATGTCCTGTGGCTTTCAAGGGTTCCAGTTCATCAAGGTGGGGAGAGCATGGCAGAAACCACGGCAGTGTAGTGACAGTGAGCGGGGTGGCGCCTGCTCACACTGATGGAGCAGAGGGTGGGAGAGGCAGGAGCCCGGGGCATGAAAGCCACTCACCCACTTATACCAACTATATCCCCCCTCCTGAAGGATCCACAGCTTCCATTAATAGTGCATTTACCCAGGGCACAAGGGTTTCAAACATGAATCTGTGAGTGACATTTTAGGTTTAAACCATAGCAGGGAGGGATTTTGAACTTGACTGAGAAAGGGGAAGGCCCAGATGCCCTCATTGGTGTAGGTCAGTTATGGTTTAGCTTGTCATTCAAATTAAATTTCAATGGTGGTCCCTTTTACTTGGGGAGGAAGATCCAGGTTTGGATGACAGACTCTGTAATCATTCTTTTCCAATGGTGGGGTGAAGTCAGGCACAGAAATGAACCTAGATAATGAGATTAGGACACGGGGCATTGAGTTCACCTGGTGATCCTGAAGGAGAGACAGCAGCAGAAGGGCCGCGTGGATCCTCCCTGAAGCACACTTGGCATCACAGGCTATAACCATGTCCAGCCACACAGTGACAGGGTGTATATGGGGTGTACATGGGCTGTACATGGGTATACATGACAGCTTCAGGACAGAGAAGAGCCATCAGCCATCGCACCATTTTGAGGGAGGGGAAGATGTGAGAGGAGACTGAAGAGTAGATTGAAAGGAGTCAGACATGCTCAGATGTGAGGCTGGGAGCCTGGAGCCCCAGGGAGTGGTAGGCAGACTTCCGAGGATGGTGCCCACCAAGGCCTGGAAGGACTAACATAGTCAGGACCCCAGGATGATGGAGAGACAGGTAAGCAAGAGGCAATAAAACAGAAGTGGAAATAAGTGATTTGTGGAATCCAAGTATTTTTTCTGGTTCAATAGTCGTGGGAAAAGGCAGCAAGCCCCTCCCACCTCCATCTCTCTGTGCCCCATTCCCAGCCCTTTTAAGGCTGACATGGTAGGAACAGTCCTAAGCAAATCACTGCTAAGCCTTGATCCTTCTTGGCATGTGGGAAAAACCGAGTCACAGAGTCACTCTCCTCTGTCATATGGCACTCTCAGGTACATAAGAAACCCCACAATGTGCCCAGATAAAATGGTAGAAACGAGAGGTTTTGTCCCTGATCAGAATAAGCAGAAGGGAGATTTTGAATTTGGTATAGCCATATGCTTCTCTGTGTTGCGTCTTCCATCATCTTGGAGGTCTGTGGATTGAACACCTTCATAGACCAACCAAAGCACCTGTCCTCTGGTTTTAATGCTTGACAGAACAGGATCAACAACATTCATGGAAATGTAATATTATCTTTGTTTCACCCCACCCCTGTGTGTGTGCATGTGCCTGTGTGTGTGTGTATGTGTATGTGTGTGTGTGTGCATGTGCCTGTGTGTGTGTGTATGTGTGTGTGTGTTGAAAGTATACTCTTCCACTACTACAAGTTATACAGTCAAGTAGTCAAGTTTTGAAAAATTATACAGTCAAGTTTTGAAAATTTGGAGAGTGGACATTACCCTGGGAACATCACCTTCTTGGCCACAGTCTCCCGCAACAAGTGGTTTGTTGTTACTACTTTTGGCTTCCAAAAATTTTCATGATATGAAATCAAATTTTGAAATTTATAAAAGGGAATTATACATATGGAGTGTTAAATTGGGGCGGGGAGGAGAGGGCAGCAGGGTAGAGGAGGGAATATGGGAAAAAATAACACTAGACACCTTTCAAAGGACTACTACTCTAGAATATATATGTGTATATATGTACATATATAAATATGTATATTTACATTTGTAAAATGAATTAAAACTCTAAAACAGGTGACAATGCCCCTACTAGACACACTGTCTTACAAATAAAAAGTCCAGTGTCAGGAGTAAGTTACTTATTTTGGAGTTGTTAGCCAGTGAGGTCCACAAAGCTGAAATATTACAGGCTGTCTTCAACACGCTTGGTCAGACTCCAGAGTTCAACCGTAAAAGCCTATTGTTAAAGACACCAACCACGTCTATGAATATGGACACAGAAAAATCAAGCTGGTACTAACATGGAGTCTTCATCCCCATTGGCTAGATTGTATCATTCTGAAAGGCTCTACACAACTATTGAAGAAGAAAATGTTATCTAGCTACAGTAATGATTCACTTAGCAAGACAAGTCAATGGTGCAATAGTGACAGAAACATTACAGAAACCAACCACTTCCTCACTGGATTTAAACTGAAACTATAGTTGGCCTGATAACAGGTTGAAATACTATGGATACACAGGTCACAAGTACTAGGTGAGAATCTATTATTATTATTAAACTAAATGGTCAGAGTATTAATTTGACTCCTATTGACTTATCATTAAACATGTAGATCAATGTATTCTTGACCTTATCAGGGAAGCTTTTATTTCACTATAGATGGTGATTAACTTTGAAACCTACAACTGGCATTCTTGGAATGTTCAGCCCTGAATGGAACATCTATATTACACTTCCTCCTTTCAAGGCTCAGAGATCACTGTTACAGAGGTTGCAGTGGCTACAGAAAGACTGTAAGAGCCAGACAGTAGATGACTACCACACAGCAGTGTCTTCAGGACACAGTAGACAGCTGTACATATGAACTCACAGGGTTGTGACAGTGTGCAGAAGACCAGTGCGAACCCAAACCAATCCCAACATGGAAGGGGACGTGGACACCAAGTCCCACCCCCTAGACAAGAAGCTAATGGCAACTGATAGCTGCTGGGATAGGAAAAGGCAGTAGTTTCTCTAAGGGTGTAGCCCCTCATAAGTTGCCCACATTCCAGTGAAAGGCCACACTTCTGGGGATATTTGGACAGCACAAAGTGGACCTGATGAATTTTAGTGGGAGCTAAAGTATGGTGGGTAGGGGAGGGGAAATGGATTTGAAAGAAGGTATGGGAGGGAAATAAATGTGGTCAAAATATATTATATTCTCAGCTACACATACAGACAGACAGACACACAGACACACTTTTATACAAATAAACTCCAAGTACACTAGTGTGAACATACAATAGACAGCTGATCAAGCATATTCAAAACGACCTCTGCTTTTTACACATATCCACAGAAAGTCCTACACATTCCTGTCACGCCCACATGGTGGCCTCTCATAGGCGACATGAAAGAAACCTCAATCTCTTGAAAAAAAAATTACAAAGTAGTTTTGGTAGCTATGAATTGAGTACACAGTTTTGTTCAGTAAAACACCTTTGATGGGGCCTGCTCAAATATCTCAAAGATATTGTAAAAATACCACAGATACCCTTCTCAGTGACTGTGGTCATACAGTCTGAAGAGAAATCAGAGGAAACACAAAGTACAGAGAGGCATGCACATTCTAGAACATCTTGGGAAAGCTTGGTTTTTCTCCTACATCCAAATGTTTGCTTCTAACCAAGTGGACTAGCAAAGCAGTGAGGGGAGGAGAGGTCTCCAGTGTGCGTCTGTTCTCACCTACTCACCTAGACTAGAAGAAATCCAGAAAAGGGCACTGACAAGCAACCATAAGGACAGTTAGAAACCGGCCAGGTGATGTGAGCTCCTGAGCTGAGGCTCTGTTCTCTGAACCAAACTGCCTCTGAGGTGCCCAAATAAGCTTGCTAGCAGGATGGACTGGGATCCAGGAGTTCACCCCGACCCTAAGAAGGGTCAGGGTGAGCAAGCCAGGTGAAGGGATGTGTGAAAGAGGAGATGAGAGAAGACGCTGGACAGATTGTGAAGGAACGGCTCTGTCTCTTCAGTAGTGAATGGTTAATAGGTGAGCATCCGTGACCCGAGGCTGCCTCAAGGTCACAGGAAGACAATCTGTGCTAGAACCGACAGTCAACTCACATCGTAGGTTTTGTCCTTGAGTCAAAAACAAACTCCTTTTCTTCTCAGGAACAACCATTTTATTTCTTCCCAGATGGCATGGACAGAGGTGTGGTGTAACCTATATTTAGATTGTGCATCTAAGAGATCCCAAAGAGGTCAGGCAAGCAGCCTGGCTGAGGAATGGAGCTCAGAGCTGGGAATAAAACCAGTGTGGGAGACCTCAGACTAGCAAGCGAGCTCATGTGCTTGAATCTGTCAGTGCCAAGTCAATGCTTTACACACCCTGGGCCAGGTCTCCCAGACCAATCCAACACTCGGAATCAGCAGCCCCTCCTTATTATAAAATGAACATCACTGAAAACAACAACAACAAAAAAAAAACCCAGACAGACCGAAAATATCACACCTTAGGCAAATGAGCTGAAAATCTGTTAAAATGACATCCTATTTTTTCCACCCATTTCTCAAGTCCAAAGACACCTGGTAAAGAGTCTGTATTTAGGTAAAGAAATGGAACTCCTGGTACATACAGTTTCCTGACGGTACAGAATGAAAATGACATCATGGAAATACTGGTTTTCAAGGTCAGTCTGTACATTGCTAGGGGAAAACAGGAGGGGCTAAGTCCTCAGTGGAAATGTGTGTGCATCTCTACCCTGGTGCGCCACTTTCTGCCTCTAGACAGTTTTTATTAAAATCATACAGGATGCTTGCCTGACCTCTTTGGGATCTCTTAGATGCACAACCTAAAAATAGGTTACACCACACCTCTGTCCATGCCATCTGGGAAGGAATAAAATGATTGTTCCTGAGAAGAAAAGGAGTTTGTTTTTGACTCAAGGACAAAACCTACGTTGTGAGTTGACTGTCTTGGCGGTTGACACCAGTGCTCTAATTTGTATTGCATTCCCTCTGGTAGCCAAATGGAAGCTAGGGCCAATTGGAAAGGTGTGGGATCCTTTGTCTTAATTAAAAAATATAGTCGGAGACATGGAATTTGGCCAAGTCTCATAAATCTGCTAAAAGACTTGAGACTGTCAGGTAAGTTTAAATAAAACCAACCAAATCCGTGGAGAATCACGTAGGCTCCCTGCTAGTCATCGACACCCACTTTCCTGTCACGTCTGTGTTCCACAGACGGTTGTTGAGCTCATTAACCAGCCACCCTCCCGCCAGCCACTGACAAGCATATCCCCATGGAGCACAAAATTCAGAGATGATAAATTTCCTCACGCATAAAAAACGGGACTGTCCTCTGGGCAATGGGATGCTAGGAGGCTTTAAGGAAATAAGGACTTATCTGATAACCTACCTTCATTAGCAAAGCCTGGTCCTCCCTGTCGGGACAGCGCCTCACTGCCAGTGAGAACTGCTCTAGTGCAACTGGAAGGGAAGAGACAGAAAGGTGAGTGGCCTCCCTAAGAACTGCCAGCACAGCCCTGTGGAACCCCGTGCTTAGAGCAGCAACAGACAGCATGCTAGCCATGCTTGCTTGGAGACACGCAGAGTTCCCTGCCTGTCCACTGCACAGGCTGCGATCAGTGTGCAGTGATTTCCCCATAGTCAGCTGCAGAGATCACAAGGCCACTAGAGCCAGCCAACCTCCATGGTAACCACCACAAAGTCCTGGGTTCAGCCACTGCAGGAGCCACCCTGAGAGACTACACTCTATCCCCATTCCAGTGAATGTATGAAGAGAACCTCAAATGCCTTGGTACTTTTGGTGTTAGCTTTCAGCCATCTCTTCCACAGTGATCTCCACGCATTAGTTTACTGTGTGGTGGAAACAGGATACGGCCCCGAAGCAAGCCCCAGACTCCCCAAATGTCATCTTTCCTCAATCAGCCTTCTCTGACAGAATGGTTAAGGGAAGCACAAAATGATTTACAAAATAATGCTTTAATGGGTATTTAAATCAGACTTCATGTTCTGGGCCTGTTATAGTTTCTATAAAGTATTCCCCTCTTCTTTGAATCCATGGCCAAAGGTCCACTCTATGAGCACCATTTTTTTTTAATTTAAATAAGCATTGGAATGTGGACTTTTGTCCTTGCACATGGTTTTGACTGCATTATTTCACTTTTAAAGATGTTTGTAAAATCCCCTGGCATTCCAGGACTTCAGTCCTCGACTTTTACGTCTAATCCATCTAGATTGTCCTCTTACTGCTGGACTGAGGGTGGGGTTCACACTGTCTGCCCTTCACCGCTGCTCTGCTGTCAATCATCCCAGCTGAGCCCTGCATATGAACACTGCAGGCTGGTTCATCCAACCGGGCAAAGCAATAGCCTAACTCAGGTTCTATCCTGACATGTACAAACCCTGTGTGAATGGGCAAAGGTTCATGATTTAAATTTGAAATGTTGCCCAGAGACCTCTGCTTAAATGCTTGGTTGTTCGCCACCCCTACAAGTGCTATTTGGGAAGATTCTAGAAATGTTTAAAGTCGGGTCTAACTGGAGGTAGCAGATTATCAGGGGTGATTCCTGGCCCTGCCTCACCACTCTACTCTGATTCCTGGTCTGCTGTGGTCAGAACACACAAGACATGCCCTGCCATCTCTTCCCTGCCATGATGGACTACAACTCTTTGATATAGTAAGCAGATGCTTCATTCAGGTGGACTAGCTTCCTGCTCTAACAGCCAGTTCTTTGTGTAGCTATTGGACTGAGAAAATAGAGGGAGGCTTGAAACTCCAGAACATCTGGCCATCTTAGTTCCATGGTAGAAAGCAATGCCTTGATTCTGCTCCTTGTCACAACTTGCGAGCTTCTCGAGAGAAGAGAGGGAAGAACGAGCTGAGGTCACCTGCTCACAGATGTCATTGATCATGTGCTATGGGGAGTTTAGGAATCTCTGAAGCCTAGGACAAAAGCTGTCTCCTTAAACAAACCTTTGTGGAACTTATCAGAAAAACTCTACTGTATACCTGTGACCTAGAATGGGTTGGCATGCAATTATATGTCTCAATCTGCTCAGGGCTGAAGAATGATAAACCAAGAGCAAGGCAAGAAAGACATCTGGGGTGTTCATTGCAGCAAGGAACTTCTTTACCCATGCAGCCGCTGTCACTTTGAACATTCATGCCATGCCATTTTGATTGACTTATTTATGAGTCATGGACTTTGATCCTCACGTTCACAGTTAGAACTGCTGAGAAGTCATCTCTGTAAGTTTTCTGTGTGGTCCTCTCGGATACAAAAGAATATTCACATATAAAATCTGTGGTGATTTATTGACTAGTCAGACTGCCAATTTAAAGAAAAATTTTGAAGTGATTTTGAAATTGAAAAACTCTCCCCTCTCTGTGTGTAATAAATATAACATTTATTTACCAATAGTGTTTTTGGATTAATCTAAAAATAATATCCCTATCAAGCATCCAATATCTGTGCTGCTACATCTTTTCAGAGGTTTTAAGCATCAACAAATGAAGGTAAAATTCTGGTAAAACCCTTACTTTACATTATAGAGAGAGCTTGCTAGTTAAAAGCCCTTGCTGTTACTACAGCTGACCTGAGTTCAGTTCCTAGCATCCATACCCATATCCCCTGTAACCCCAGCTCCAGAGATCTGACACCTCTGCATTCCTCAGGCACCTGTACAATCACAGAACACACACACACACACACACATATATATATATATATATATACAAATTGAAAAATAAAAACTAAATATTCTTAAAACTTTGCTTTAAATTATCTTGTGATTTTTTTCCCTATTTAGCGCTTTGTACCATTTTAGGTCAAAATTAAAATGTATTAAATTATCATATCTGTCAATGGATGTTTCTCTTTTCCCCTTCAGTTCTCAGGTTTCTGAGCAAAAGCCATCATTTTCCAGTCAACAGAGCATTATGTTTTCTCTGCAAATAAAACCCTGTAAGTCATCAGCAGGGAGAGAGCTTAATTCAGGGAGAGAAGACACGGTACTATTTTTTCTCTCAGCATTTTGGGATCTACAATAAGTTAAAAATGAAGTTTTTATCTCTGGTGATTTATCAAGCTCAAGATCTCACAAAAGATAAACAGATGCTCCAAAGAAAGAATACATCATCTTAATGTTTCATTTTGACACTCTGGGTATCTAAAAAGCACATATCTTCAACAGCTCCCCTCTAAAAAAACATAATAGTTTCCATGATTTACACATTTAATATTTGTCTTAAGACACACTGAACTGAGGACATGTCAGGAGGGGCCGCTGAAGACAATGGTCAGACGTGAGATGCACAGATTATTTATAGACAAAACTCAAGGGCTGAAGAAAATCTGGCTGTCAACAGACGGTTGCTTTTGCAATTTTTTTTTTCTGTCTAGTTCATTTTGGTTTTTGTGTGGGTGTCTTGTGTGAACTCAAAGGTTATTTGCTAAATGTTTTGGAGACTAGAACATGTTGCCCTTTAAAGCTCATGTTTAAGTGTATGTTCCTTGCAAATGTGTCTAACTTAACAGTGCACTATGGGGTGATGGATTTTGAATATAACATTGTATCCAGAGTTGCCATGGCGAGACAAGAGTTTCTGCATATCCATTTAATAAAAATGCTGTAGAAGTCTTAATCTTTTTTAAAGTTTCGAATGTATTGTATATGTATTTGTACATGCATGCAAGTGTACCTCTGTGTGTGCATACATAAGTGCATACATGTTGCAGCCAGAGGTTGATGTCAGAAGGGTGTCTTCTAAAGTCTATCACCTTTTTTTTTTTTTTGTCCCTCAACTTGTAGGTCATTGATTGAACTAGACTGGCTGGCCAAAGGCCTCTAGGAATTCTGCCTGTCCCTTGAAGGCCTTATTCCTAAACCTGACGCTAGTGGAAACAAAACCATCTATTTTCCTTTACTTTTTACCTTCCCTTCCATTAACATGGACACTAATGGCTAACTAATTATTTTGAGATGACTTGGTGTTCTCTCTCTTTTTTCTTCTTCTCTCTCCCCAACTATATATTTGCTTATATTCAGTTCAGTATGCTAACACAGATGCTAACACAGAAAAATGAAATCAAGAACTTGGCAGCTACGTGGATGAAACTAGAGAAGAGTATATTGAGTGAGGTAACTCAGACCCAGAAAAACAAGCGTCTCATGTTCTCCCTCATCGGGAGCTCCTAGCTCCAAATCTTCAGATGTGTATGCATAGCCTGGAGTAACTGCAAAAAGCAGAAAAATAATAAGGAGCCATTGGCATGATGGGGGCTTGGGAGCAATAGAGTGGACACCAGCAGAATACCAGTGATCTGAGCAGGGAGTGGGAGAAGGGAGGGGGAGGAAGGTAAACAAGCAGAGAAGATGTCTGGGAAAAGTCAAAAGAAATCCTAATATTAGCTACCTAAAAATGCCATATATATATATCTATATATATATATATGTATAGTGAAAAAATTTTAGTTAGACAATGCTCCCTCTGAAAGCTAAAGATCATCTAACAGAACCCCGGCCCCCATATTAGGCATAAGAAGAGCCATTGCCCTTGGTTGCTCCCCAGTGGTGGAAGGTAAGTATCTATTGCTGTGGCCACCATGCACTTTAGACACAGAGCCCAGATGTCCCTGAGCTAGAACTGACCTGAAATCCTCTTCCCTGAGGACTAGCTTTTATGGTACAAAAAAGCCACAAAAAACTTCCAAAGGAAGGAAGCAACCAACAGTCCTATCCAGCCTCAACACCTATGAACCATAAAACCAGTCCGCATAACATGATACACACACTTGGGCAGTTACCAACAGCTTCCTAAACAGACGTAAGACCCACTGAACAAGAGGGAAATCATGTCTGATACTGGAAATCAGTTAACTATGCAGGGCTAGTGAAATCATGAATCTTGGAGGAGAATCTACAATGACCATTTTCCTAAACCAGTACAATCTTTAACTTCATTGTAATATTTGTCTTTTTTCCCACTGATAACCATAGCAAGTTCCTTTTAAAAGATGTGTGTGTGTGTGTGTGTGTGTGTGTGTGTGCATGTGCGTATGTACACAGATTCGAGCACCTCTGTATTTATTTGTGATCCACTTGTATGAAGGTACCTTAAGGCATTGGATCCTTTGGAATCTGCCAAGTTGTGAGCTGCCATGTGGGTGCTGGGGGTGGGGGAGAACTGGGTTCTCTGGGAGAGCAGCAAAGATCTTTAACCACTGGGCTGTCTCTCCAGTGTTTTATCAGTGTTCTTTTTGAAGAACACAAAGTGTCTTGTGCTCCCATTTAAGATAGATTCCATGAAGGGGCTTGCCCTGGGCCTTCCCCCATGGTTCTCCCTGCTGAACACATACAATGAGACAACAGGCTGGCTCTTGCTTTTTCCTACCACATTTTCACTTTCTGGGTTTTTTGAGGCCCAGGACTTCTTGGGCTCTTGTTGGGTGGGTAGCTATTCCTCGAGCCAGCCATTGTAGACTGTGAAATGTGGACCTACCATCCTTAGAAGCATCTTTTGCTCCTGGAGCACATTCATAGGTCTGAGTTGAATGCCTGTCTGGGAGAGGGGAGACCAAGCTGGTGCATTCCTACTCTTCCTGGGGCCTCCAAGGGGCTAGATCTGCAGAGGCCTGTCAGGCAATTACATCTGCCCTTTCTTAGCTCGCTAGACACATGTCCAGACCCACCATCCATGTATTGGATGGGGACAGACATACATATCAGTCATCATCAGGTACAACCTCTCTGGAACCACTTGAATCTTGGTGTGATGGTTAATCTTAATTGTCAACTAGACAAACTCCAGTATTCTCTGAGAGATGGGTCCCAAGGAATCCTTCTGCAAAATTATCTCAATTACGGCAGTTGAGGTGGGGAAACCCGTCTCTATGGCTGGGATCCTGGAATGCAGAGAAAAAGAAGCAGAGCTGAGTTGCAGCTTGTGGTCATTCCGCCCACCTCTCGATTATGGACATGATGTGGCCAGCTGCTTCAGGCTTCTGCTGTCTTGATGTTGACCCAGTGACAGACTGTGCTCTTGAGCTTCAAGCCAGAATAAACCCCGATCCCTTGAGCTGTTTCTGTCAGGGTTTTTTTTTTTTATCAAAAGCAAGATGAAAAGAAATCAAAGCATGTGGGATCTGCCTAGGCTGCTATGGTAAAGTTTGTGCTACCAAGTTGATAGGGATTCGAAACCTGTAGTTCTAACAAAAGACAATTTTGTCTTTCTGCTGAAAGGTCTGACAAGGACATAGAATGACAGTTCAGCAGCTCTAAAGGGTGACACGCTCCCAGACCTGCACAGGCGTTTTCAGCTGAAGAGGTAGCATTTTGTGTTTCCATAAAGTTAAAAGGCATTCAAGGAGGGAGCAATTTTATTTTCATAGAAAAATGGATGCGAGCTTAAGCTCAACAAGGCAAATATAATTTGTCCAAAAACTAGCCCCACTCTGAACTGGGTGGAAAGTGTAACCCCATGAAGAATATTGGAATCAGCACTAATAGGGAAAGCACGACACGCTGTTTTAAATAATGTATGCGATCATGTTTTTATTAACAGAGAAAGCCTCGTTTCAAAACACACACATCCTTGAAAGGAATCTGAAATTAATTCTCAGTAGGCAGAACCCCACGGCATTCTGTGTTCTAATTATAATTACAACCTGCTCTTAACATGGACATTCAAAATTATCAGGCATTTATTAAGGAGGAGGAAGGGACTTCCTGCTACATGAAGCTCACCAGCTTTGAGAGACGTCACAGATCTGCACAGAGCTGGGAAGTGTGGGTGATGCCATTTCCTTAATAAATGCCTGCTCGCTCTTTTTTCTTTTTCTTCCTTCCTTCCTTCCTTCCTTTCTTCCTGGAATGGACATAAACCTAAGGGCTTACATACCATGAAGTTTCAGAGCTGCTCTTTCTGGGGCTAGATAAATAGGTGCATCACAGGAAAATATCAATTTATCACTGTAATGGTTACATCCCACTACAGAAGTCACTAGAGACTGCTTAACATTTTTATCTCAGGCCTAGTTTTCCCTAGTCTTCAGATGACAAACTGATACTGATTCCAGAAGGCTTTTCTCCCCATTTGTTCCTAATAAAACTGGCTCGCTTCGGAGTTTATTCCCATCTGGGGAGATGTTAAGGTCTGAGCTTTAAAAGGCTGATTGTCTCTTGTCTTCCGTGTGCTCTTCCTTCAGAAGAGTCCGCACGCAGGCCATGTCTGTGCAGGTCAGCACAGACCGGTGGGCTCTGAGCTCCTGGCCCATTCCCTGGAGACCTCTCCTGGAGAGCATAGGATGTCAATGCAGCAACATTTGGGCTAGCTCTGATTGCCATGGGCTCAGTGCTCTCCTATCCTTAGGACCTACTACACGGCTGTCTGTCCAAACCTTTGCATTACATGCATTGTTTTGCTTCTGTGTGTAGTGTCGGCACACCTGAGTGTGGACATGAGCGCACTTGTGTATACAGAAGCCAGAGTCGAATGTTGGGTGTCCTGCTTCACCATTCTCTACTTCATTCCCTTAGGACAGGGTCTCTCAATGAACGTGGAAATAGGCTAGCAACCTGCAAACCCCAGTGACCCTCCTGTTGCTGCTGACCAAGGAGCAGGGAGTGCAGGGACCTGTAGGCACACCAGCTACACAGCTCCAGTCAGCCATCTCACCCACATAGCCATTCCCCAGCTCCTGAATGTTTGCACTACAGATAGAATTTTCTATGTCAAATTATCCCAGAGTGCCCTAAATACTATCATCAGATTAATTCTCTTTTTTCTACACCTAAGAACTTTGTATCTGGTCTTAAACCTGAGGGTAATTTTCTGAAAATCATCACTTTTGTTTGTTTGCTTTTCTGTTATTTAGTCAATTGACAGTTCAAATGGATTGGATTTCTTTAGTTCTGGTGAGACAGCAATTCTTTGATGCTTCTTCCTGGCATTCAGACCTCAAACATCACACTCAACTTGCTTAACTTCCTCCTAAGGGACAAGATCTACTTCAGTTACAGAAACTAAGGTTTTGTTTTGTTTTTAAATAGAATAATGATTAATAACATTTTTCTCTTTGTTACATAGAATGAGTCAGACACTAAGACAAGGACTTCAGAGGATCATCTGGATTAATTTTTGTCATAGTCTTACAGTTTCTGCAAATGAAGCTCAGAGAGATGGGGTGACTCGCTTGGAGCCACCAAGCCAGTGGAATGACAGCCAGGACATAAACTCAGATAGTCATCTCCTTGACCCTGGGTCCTCAGTCCTCAACCAGGCTCAGTTAGTTATACTTGAAATGTGCAGAGGCATTGGAAGATGCACAGTCCTGCTTCTAAGGTGAATCCAGATGGATTGGGCTCCAGATGAAAAGCTGACAGATGTTTGGAGATGTGACTATGTTTGAAAAGTGGGAGTCAAAGGCTCCCCATACCTTAGACCAGGTTTTGGGATGGGCAATATTTGTGGTAAGTACACAGGGACCCATAGGAAAGATCCCCATCACCTAGGCCTTAGAACCTCCAAGAATGAGTCCATCAAAAGTTGAATGTTGTGAATAAAGAGGTCTAAAACATGCTTGCTGTCAACCAGGGTGTGTGTGTGTGTGTGTGTGTGTGTGTGTGTGTGTGTAGAAGGATGGGGGAGTGTACTTTGTGTTCTAATGTGTTTCAGCCTAATCAAAAAATATAAAAGACAAACAAATAAAACCTTTAATAATAAAAGGTGGTTTATGTAAATTTCTCAAATAAATGAGCCTTGAGCCAAGGGTATCAAGACAGTACAGGGAACATAGACAGCCTGATCTACAAGATCCTTGGCAGCTGACAGTAGATTCTCTGATAGGCAGCCACCCAAGCATGAGCTACGAGGGTGGAATGACCTGATGTATCGTTCTGCCCATTCAAGGGATGACTTGACAAGCAGATGATCCTGACATTTGGATTTTGACTTGATGAATAAACTGGCATTATGGTTTATACTGGTCATTTCCAAGTTCAGTTACTATGAATCAGCTTTCCCACAGCCCACACACTTCAGGGTATACAGAAAAATATTCAGGATCTCCAAATGAGGAAACCCAATGTTGTGTCTTAGTAACTTGTAGAGATGTAAATGTTTTTCCCATCCCCATCCTCTCTGTCCCTTCCCTGGCTCCTGCTTGACCAAGGAGCAGAAAGTAGAATTCAATCAGAATCAAGGATGATGGTGTGTGACACTGGTAATTCCAGGGTCCAGTCACTGTATGCAAAGACCACCCTGCTTCCTTTCTTTGTGAAGAACCCATGTCCTGGGCACATCTTAATCTCATCCTGTGCTCATTAACTCTGAATTATGACACTCACTCTAACACACAGGTCCTCAGAGCTGGACTTCAGAGGGAGGGAAGCAGCATTTGAGCTGAAACTTTTCTCCGGTTCAGCTCTGAGTGATGATGCTGGGCATCCCTGAAGCTACTGGAACATGGCACAGAATCCCACAGCACACTCAGTTCTTTTTGGAACTCTCTGGTTAGAGAGGGAGAGTGGTGGGCAGGCTGGGAAGTTTGAGCAAATATATTTATTACTGGGTTGTTGAGCACAATGCCTGCCCTGACTCTTAACAGATCCACTGAGGAATTCCTTCCTATGAGATAAGAGGCAACAGAGCCAGGCCCATGCAGCTGTGCTGAAGGACCAACCTGGCCCTGCTTTACATGACTATCAGTAACCCCATGTGATGGGAGCCCCCGCAGCCAGCATGCTCAGTGAGATCCTGGCCTTTCTATTTTTAATATCTTGCCCTCACACAGTGACATCATGTTGTAGGTGAAATGATCCAGTTATTAAATAATTTCAAAGATATGAAGTCATGGATCCAAATACTTAATGTTTGGTTATTTTGTGTCACAAACATTTTCTTGTGTTATTTTAGTCTCTTTAGATCAAAATGAATATTCTTAGTCCCAAAGTTATTTAGATACTAGACTGTAGGGGACTGGCCTGGGATGTAAAGAACATTGAAGGCTATTGTAGCTTCTACCTACTACTTGCTACATAACACTGTCCACATCAGACAATCCAAACATCTTCAAGCACAGTCAAACACTGCCCTGAGGGTAACACTTTCCTTGGTTGAGAGTCAGGGACTGTGGGTTGACACAGCTAAGACAGTGCTTGGGACCCTTCAGTGGTCTTTTGTCAGGCTTGCTTTTATTTAGTATATGTAGCTTCCCTCATTTATTTATTCAGGAATTCCAGATGTTGTTGGCCAAGGACCTGGGGGACTGATGTGTACAAACTAGAACCTCTCTGCTTAGTAGGTCCTGGTGGGCCATCTGTCTGGTTAGTTTTCTTAATAATCAGAGAGTTGAGTTACAACTCAAGTGTCTTGAAAGTACTTGGGGCCCCGAATCTAGCAGGAGGCAAGACTTCCCTTCTACAGAGTTCTTTTCCCCTGTGGCCTTCAGGGCCCTGAGCCACCCAACCATGAATGATCAGCAAGAGCCAACTGACCTCTGTGAATGTGTGCCAGCGACAGTGAGGTGATATGGTGCATACAGGAGTTCCAGGCACTGAAGAAGTCCCCCTTCTTAGTTACCACCTGTCAAATGATGGGAGAGAACATCCATGAATAATAGTTAGAGAAAAATGAACTTAAATTTTTTCTTTTTCTTTTGTTGTCTTGTTTTGGGGGGCTGTGTATATTTGAGAGAGGGGGAGATATTAGGGATTGAAACTGGAGTCTTTTGCATACTGGTCATGTACTCTACCATGGACTGAATGACACCACCCAATAGTACTCTCTTCTTACTTTTATCCTCAGACAGATCCTCACTGAGTTGTCTACGGTGGGCTTAAACTGGTGAGCTTCTTGCTCCAGATTTCTGAGTACCTAGGCTTATAAGCCTTTCCCAACCACCCTAGCAAATATCCAAACTGTCAATACAACATAAGCATGGGCATTGCAAAATCACTGAGAGATTGATTGGCTGCATGACCTGTGACAGCAGTTTGTGAGCAGAATTAATGTCCTGATGGTGTCCAGGGAGTCGAGTCATGAGTGTGTGTGTGTGTTAAGTCCTTTTACCAAAGTAATAGCAGTAGGATCAGCCACGGGTGACAGACTGACCATTTAGCTGCAAGATTCAGTGTGAGTTGCCTGCTACTTTCTTGTTCTCACTGTCCTCAGGTAATTCCTTTTGCTGTCAGTGGCTTCCTGTAGGTCTGTGACATCTTACAAATTAGTATCTAGTGCTCTCCATGTCTGATCCATGTGAGAAATGAACAGAATTATGGAAGCAGGAGCCACACACAGCCTGTTTATGAGCATCACTTCACCGGCACCTATCAAGCAGCATCATTTAAATGAGTCACCTCATGAGTCTCCTGTGCACAGAGCCTGAGGCACATCTTATCTACCAGAGAAGAAGTTAAATTTGGCACTGCTGTTGACCTTTTTGATTTGTTCTTTCCTCTTTTTCTTTCTCTCAAAGATGAAATGATTTGATATTAAACTTTTGATGACTTTGTGTGTGTTCTCAAGGAACTAAGACTAAAACAGAAAGTCACACTTGATGCATCTACTTCCCATTTGTGTCACCCCCCACACACACACACACTGACAGGCCTCTGTTGGAAAGGAACTACCTTTGCCTCTGCAGGGCCTGGAGCTTCAACGCTGCTTTGTGTGCTGGCGGAAAAAACAGCTCGGCAGAAAGTCTCCACCATGTATAATTCAACATGAGGACCCGGGGCAGTGGGTGCAGTCAGGAGAGCCATGTCACATGACCCTCCAGCTCCACATCTAACAGGGCAGCATGTGACAGTCAACAGAAAGGACAGTGTCACTGAGGATGCTTCCTCACTCAGTAGTGTCTCCCAGTTCTAACTGATGAGGCAGGGCAGAGACTAGCTACTCATGAGTCCATTGTGGATCATTTATGAAAATTCTGGAAGTTACAAGAAGTTCCCAAAGAAAGTCTAGAAACATCGCTTATCCATCATCTTACAGAGTATAGCCAGGGTTAGTATCCCCTGAAGAGCACATGGGAGGCTGTGGGAAGCCGCTGTGCTGGTCCACACAGAATCAAGGGCACCATTTAAAAGCAGTGTGACATAGCAGGTCAGTTTTTCCCGGGCCTAACCAACAGAAAAACAGGGACAGAGAACTGACTGAAAAGCCCCTGAGGACTTTGCCTCCTGAAAGAACACAAGAAAAAGTAAAAAGACAATTCAAGAATGCAGCGGGTCCTCCAAAGCTCCCAGTGAGGTCCTGACACCTCTTCCTTATATGCGGGCATCAGTGCGGAGAATGTCACTGTCTGCAGTTATCATGGCTGGTCTGGCAATGCAGGGAGTTTTGAAGAATATTTACCACAGGTGAGCAATGTTACGAGACAAAGGAAATCAACCCTCCTACCTAAGCAACTGTGTGGGAGGTTTCAGGCAAAAAGGCTTTTAAAATGACCATTGTCCTTTATCTGAAGCAGTAAACAGCTACTGAAAACCCATGTCGAAGGGAAGCACATTCAAACGGAGTCCTTAAAATGCACCAGGTACTGGGCGTTGCTTTAAGCATTTAAATTTCATTTGCTCGGGGCTGGAGAGATGGCTCAGCGGTTAAGAGCACCGTCTGCTCTTCCAGAGGACCCGGGTTCGATTCCCAGCACCCACATGGCAGCTAACAGCTGTCTGTAGTTCCAGTTCCAGGCAAACACCAAGGCAAATAAATAAATAAAGTTTAAAAAAAAAAAAAATTTCATTTGCTCCCTTATTTAATCTTTGGAAGCCTTCAGGTATTTTCTATCTTTATTTCATGGGCAGAAGATGGTGTTCCAGAGAGGCTGAACAATTTGATTAATGTGGAGGGGCACAGGAACTGGGCAGCCCCACTTCAAGGCTCCACTGCCTCGCCATGGTCCTAGGGAAAGTTCCTGAGGTCCCACCTTTCCGTCCTGCACTGCTTGTGTTCCCACAGGCAACCACATGCCCGGAAACGGCGGCCATCCCCAAGTATCTAACGAAAAGACACGCTGACAACATAGTCACAATACAGAGCTGAAGACACAGAGATGCACCTTCCTTGTGGATGATCATCCTTGTTCCCTCTGTTTCTAGAAGGTGACCTCAGGTGGATTTCAGCAGCATTATAGCCAGTTAGAAATAATTCCTTGTAGACGACCCATAATAAAAATACGCTCAGCTAGCATACTTAATGGTGAAAGAATAAATGTTTTTCCTTTAGAAAGGATGACAAAGTTGTCTGCCATCACCATTCTCCTTCACATGGTGCTAGAGGAGCTAGCCAGAGCAATAAGGCAAGAAAAAAAATAAAAAAGTTTTTTATATTAGAAAACCACATGCTTGTCTATAAAGAAAATGCCGAGGAACATATAATAAAGGTTCTAGACCTCATAAGTGAATTAAGCAAAGTCACAAGGTATAAGAGTAATACTTTAAACATCAATGTGCCTATATTCCAGCAGTGAACAATTGAAAATGTGAAATGAGAATTCCATTCCGGGGTTGGAGAGACAGTTCAGTCGTTAAGAGGACTTGCTGCTCTCTCTGGGGAATCTGAATTCGGATCTCCATACCCATACTGGGAAGCTCACAACTGCCTGTAACTCGAGCTCCAGGAGATCCATTGCCCTCTTCTGGCCCCCACAGGTATTGCATGCGTGTGGTACACACAGGCACATATACATAAATATAAATAAAATAAATCTTTTGAAAAATATCACAGTAACATCAGAAACATGAAATGCTTACAAAATTTGTAAAACCTATACATAAAAACAAAAATATTGCATAGAAAAATTTACAAAGACACCTAAATGAGAGGAGGGGCTACTGTGTCAGGAAACCCTTATTTTGCACACTGTCACCTCTCACCTTTATCTGAAGCATCAACCCACGCCCATCAAAACTCCAGCAGACTACCAGCTTTGGTAGAAATTTGTGAGATGGTTACAAAGACAATAAAGAGACCTAAAATAGTCAAAGACAATTTTAAGAATGAAAAACCTTACAAGATTAATGTGATCTGATTTAAAGACTTTGATAAAGCTACAGTAAACACAGCAGTGTGTAATTGATATAGGGATAGAGATGCAGAGGAATAGAAGAAGGCAGGGAGGGAGTCCAGGAATACAGCCACACACTTACAGTCATCAGGGTAATTGAAGATGGGAAAGAAACATTCTGAACAACTATTATCAGGATAAGTGCATACTCACATGTAAACCCAAACAGACCTCAACCCTTACTTCACACTCTGCAAAAGTGAGGTGCCAGACTAAATGTTAGAGTTAGACTCATAAGAATTCAGAAACCACAGGGGGAAAATCTTTGCCACATTGGTTAGACAAAAATCCATGAGCTATGATAAGAAAAGCTTTAATTTAATAAATTCTTTTCTCTTGCAGCACAGTGATATAAAAGGTCAAGTAATGGATTGGTGGAATTGTTCGCAAAGCATACATATGATGGACTTTTACAAAGCTATCATAGCATCGTGGCATACACACACACACACACACACACACACACACACATATGAACAGCAATAG
This sequence comes from Sigmodon hispidus, assembly GCA_004025045.1. Classification (NCBI taxonomy): domain Eukaryota; kingdom Metazoa; phylum Chordata; class Mammalia; order Rodentia; family Cricetidae; genus Sigmodon; species Sigmodon hispidus. Next base: position 40,897 of record PVIH01001128.1, on the reverse strand, counting down.
AAATGAGTGGAAAAGGAATCACAGATATAAAACAAACCATGAAAAGGAAAAACCCACTTAATCACACTGGCAGATACTTCATCCACCTATATTTGAAATGGAAAATAAACACACAAAGATGATTTGAGAAATGCAAATCAAGACCACAGTGGGATCCCACTTCACACTCACTATGGCAACAATGAGTAAGACCTGGCAATCCGGGGGTGAGTAAGGGTGCACAGCAGCTGTTGGTCATTGCTGGTAGGGATACAAGATGCTGTGGTCACACTGGAAACAGACTGGTAGTTTCTTAAAAAAAATTCAACAGGTAGCCACCAGAGAAGCTAGCCATTCCACTCTGAGGTATTTACACAGAGGAATCAAAACAGTTGTCTATGTGAAGAGTTGTAAGAAAATGTTTATTAAAGCCTTATTCATAATCACCAAACAGGTATCAATCCGTATATCCAGCAAATCAGCACTGGGCTAACAGACTATTTACAGAGATACTACTTTTCAGTGAAAGGGAACAAGCCACATATACAACCACAGCTGCACATCTCAGACGCACTGTGTAAAGTGATAAAAGTCAGAATCAAAAGGCTTATTATTCTGTTTACAATAAATTATGTAAAATAAAGAAACAAGTGATGGTTCCATGAGTCGATAGCAAAGATCAGAGTTCTTCAGGAACTGTTTGGGAGGAGAGATTGACAGGTGACAAAGTGACTTGAGGGACCTTCTGGGGTGATGGGTGTATTCTGCATCTATTTGGTGAGAGTTATTTGAGTACTTGCATTTGTTAAAAGACAGTGACCAAATACCAGAAATTAGTAAATTAAAAAATATGTAATATACTAATTCCATATATGTGTACATGAATATGCATATTTGCATATAGAAGATGACTTTCTACAAAGTACTTCTGTCACTAGGGTTGGACACAGGCTCAGAGGCCAGCGAGGGCAGACAGCTGTCTGCTGGGTATGGCTCCTGTGAAAGCCACCACTTCGCTGATAAAAAGAACCCACCCAGGCAGGTGCGTGCTTTCTTCTCTGTCTTCTCCCCATGTGCAACCCAGCCACAGCTGTGAGGACAGCAGAAAGCTGGGTCTGCTCAGGCATCACTGGCATCTGGGGCTCCTGCACAAGATGACCACAGTCTCTGGGGCGATGTTCTCGGTCTGATCCGAAGCCAAAGTGTCACCAGGCCCCACCCTGTTCAAGCATGCTGCCTCACTTTGCTCAACAGTGGCACTGGCCATCTCTGGTCCTCCTTTGCTTGCCACTATGAGGCTCTAATTTTGGTGGCTATTGCTCAAACCTTCTTTCCCACATCTGGCTCTGTGCATCGCCCCTCTTATGAGGGCACCAGGCATATTGGAATAAGTTCACTGTTCTCCAAGATGACTTCCTCGGGCTATAACTTGGTTAGAGCTCCACAGATCCTTTCTCCAACTAAAGTTGGCATTCATGAGTCCTGAGGATTAGGACTTGAACATACCTTTCGGTTGCAAGCAGTTTAACTCACACCATGAGAGCAGAGACTTATAACAAGGTCAGGTTTGGCCACAGAACCACAACAGGGCCCTGCCTGTCTGCCTCTGTTTTCCTGTTGTGCGAGAACAAGACCACATTTAGACAAACCACTGTGGCCAGCATCATGGCCGATGCGCTCCCTCTTCTGTTTAAGGAACACCCTGGTCCCCTCTGACTCAGTCGGTGGGAGTGGGAGCTTTTCAACTCCAGCACTGTGCCTGGCCCACAGGAACAGTGCATTGGATGGACAGATGTCTGGCTCCTCCGTGCCAAGGTCTCCAGACCCAAACATCTCCCTTTACCATCTCACCTCTGGGCTTTTCCTCCAAAAGTCACAGGGCCTCTGCCTCCTTCTCCTCAACAACATTTTAAGATTCCTGCCATCGCTTCTCCAGCAAGGCAGCAGCAAGTGCCTCACCCAGGACTTTTCCGAGTCCTTGTGCCCTGTGCCCACCAAGTTCTTCAGCCACAGACAGGTTAGTTCCCCTTGTCAGCTCCTCCCTTTTGTACCTGCCTGGGTCCACATGAGGCTCAAAGCACTTGCTCACTATCTGTAGGTGTCTCATCCATCAAGCATCTACCATCTTGGGCTTGCAGCCAATGACTCTCGGCTCACAACATTCTCCAGCAGACAAACTTCACTCTGAGCATGTCAGCCAGTACAGTAAGGCCTTGCTTCTCATCCTATAGATAGATTGGCTCTGTTGCTATGGAGAACCCTACTGGTTTTTTTTTGGGGGGGGGGCATGGTCACTTGTAGAGGCAGTTGGTCTTCTCCCTCTATTGTGTGGGCTTCTAGGGCTCAAGCTCAGAGCTTCAGGCTAGGTACCAAGTTCCCTTACTGTGTGAGCTGCTGTACTGCCCTTAGGAGAGCCCATCACACAGGCGCCAGGGTCGTTTTCCTCCCAGGGCACTGGCTCTGATACCTTGTCTTTTCCTCCCCTGTGTGCAGACCCCTGCCAATCCCTGGCTTGGCACCAGCTTCTATTGCACCAGAATACTTCTCCCACAATGTGTTAGCCTTGCTGAGGGGGAGTGCCCTGAGGTACAGAGCTGGAATTCACAGTGTGTGTCTCCAGAGAAACTGGATAGGTGTCACCGTGGTAGGAAGGGTCTGCACACTCGAAGCACATTGCATATGCCAAGCACAGGCATGATGTGCTTGTCATCTCTGGCCAAGCATGCACACACACACCTGTGTCCTTGCACATGGTTCCCCTCTACCCACATCTGTGTTCAGTTCTATGACACATACTTCTCTTTCTTCTTCAGACATACTTTTATTTTGAGACAAGGTCTCCTGTCTCCAAGATCAACCTCAAACTTGCTCTGTAACACAAGATGGCCTTGAACTTCTGATCCTTCCTCTGCCTCTAGAGTGCTGGGATTACAAGTGTGCATCACCATGGTTGGTTTGTGCAGGGCTGGGGAATGGTCAGTGCCTTGTAAATGGTAGACAGGCCCTCTATCACGTGAGCATTCAATTCCCAAGTCTTGTTCAAGAGATTTCCACATGTGATTTTATCTCCCAGAATGTCTTCTTCCTGTGCACTGTCTTCCTGGCTTCAAGCATTCCACCTCCTCCTGGAAGCCCTCCTAGCATCTTCTCTCCCAAAATGTGATCTCCATAGTGTTTCTGGCATTCTCCTCTACCTTTCCACCTAACTGGAGCATCCATCCCAGAAAGTCCTTAATGCTGGAGTGTGAGCCCTGCTCTGTCTGGCTTCGTGACCCCGGCACCTAGCACAGGTCTGAGTGCTTGACCAGAACTAATGCTACATGAAAGGATTGGCCACTGCAGATGCATGCTGGGATTGGAGGAGGACACATGGCAGGAAGAAGAGAAATTGGAAGAGTAGGTTCAGCAGAGGGCCAGTTTCTCCCAACATAACTATGATAGTCCTGCCAGGGCTTTTGCAGACTGTGTTCTCCCACAGACAGTATGAACAGGTCAGTCACAAAGAAAAGATAGAGCTCATCCCCAGCGGAGACATAACCACTTCCATCCACCCCCGCGCGGTGGGAGCGTGCATGTCTTAGGACCTGCTTCAAAAGTGTTTTTCCACGGAGCCTTAACTGAAGTTGTCAGAACATGAAGTCAATACAGTCTTGGCAAAGGACTTCTACAATTGAATATATTACTTTCTAATGTCCCCTGCTTTCATGTCCAATAAAGAGTCTGCTTTTCATTACTGATTCATTGGAGATAGAAAATGATTATGGGTAATGCATTCTTTTTAGTCATTTAGAATACATTCGAAAGCTCAACTCCTGAAACGGAGCTTGATAATTTCCAGTAACAGATCTGTAAATATATGTTTGCTGTCTGGTCCCTTTCCTAACAGCATCTGCATTTTCAAAGTTCCTCTTTGGCTGTTCTGTCAGAGAGATAAGGAGAAGAATATAATCACAAGGTCTTAGATACATTGTACAGGCTCTGATACAGGCATCTGGAACCTGGTCAGCTACACTGCCTTTCGACAGCATACACTCCCCATTCAGATAGACTGTTATTGGAGACTGATTGCCTTTGGTGATTGTTTCAAGTTCATAGAGGGCAGAAAAATGTACATTTAATATGGGAAGGAAATTGTGACTTGAGATCTTTGTTTTCTGAAGCTGCAGCTGTTCTGCTGGGGTGGGAGACCCGGGAGACATGGGGTAAGAACTAAGAGATGGGCACTGTGTGCAGAAAACTGGAGGGGGGGGGAATTGGGGATGAATTCAGAGAAGAGGCGTCCGGAATGGAAGCCCCTGATCCTGCTGCAATTTGGTACTTCTTATCAGTCAGTCTTCTCTAGTGCTGCTGACCTATGTTTTCAGGATTCAAGCTGGAGACCCAGTGCACCCTTGCTCTCTAACAAATGACCCAAAGCTCCATCAACCAACGTTCTGGTTTCCCTGCTACCATCTCAGCTGAGGCTCACACCTCTGGGCTGTTGGTGACTGTGGCCAGCACACAGGTCACCTTTGTGACACTGATGAGAGGGTTTATCAGGGAGAGCAGGCCACAGCAGTCTCCTCAAAGGGACCTAGAAGGTACCCAGTGCCATGTGCAGCATTCATAACATGGCAGTCTACCAACCAGCGCTGTCGCCCTCCTTACGGGTCTCTTTCTTGTGGCATGGAAATCTGACTGGTTTAATGCTAGGGTGGCTGCAGCATGTGTTCTCTACCCCTCACGTCTTGCCTGGAAGGTCTAGCCTCCCTTTTGTACCTGGGGCTGTAAGGAAAGTACACGTGCCCATTCATAGTTTCAGACTCACCTCCTCTCATGGCATCTCCATCTGTCCAGAACTCAGAGCCCAGTGGTTTTCTCTCTATTCCATCTCTTTCTGTGGATGGAATTCAAACCTCCCTCCCTCCTAGAGGGCAGGGATTATGTCTTTATAACCCAAGACTCTCACAGTAAGTATACATTTTTCAAGCAAGAACACAATTAAAATAAAAACACCCATAGGTCTTCCCTTTCTATCCATCCTTAAATATACAATCTAAGTTTCAATTAAGTAGTCATGTGTCTTTCACTGAACCAAGGAACTTACTTTCTCTTTATCTTCATGGTACTCGGGCCAGCCTCAACCCCCTCACTAGTCAAAGATGACATACTCCCTCCACCTCGGAAGTACCGGGGTTACTAATGTGCCCTGCCACACTGGTCTTATGTGGTGCTGGGGATTGAACCCAGGGCCTCATGCTTGTTAGGCAAGCACTTTACCTACTAAACTAGATACCCACCCACTGGAACCAGCGCTTAACTGCCCAGAGATGCCTGTAGGCAGATGAAGAAGAGCAGCAGGAATCTGAGCAGGTCCACAAGAGCTACCATGAAGGATTCTAAGTCAGCAAGGGGCCTCTCATCAGCCTCTGAAGTGAAGGAGTAAATCTAGAGTTCACGCTGTCTTTTGAGTAGGCAGGCCAGATGTATGCCCTTGGATGGGGACAGTCTGAATCTCTTCTCCCTCCTTAGGCTGTGTATTGATGCCACATGTCTTAAATGCTGCATCCCCAACAACACCAGCTGCTTCAACCTGGCTGGTGGAAGCAGAAGTTCCCTGCCTGCCTGTGGTCTAACTGAAATCCCTGAAGGCAGGCAGACTGTTGCCCCACAGAGCTGGCATCAAACTGGTGAGGATCACTTGATCCAGGATCACAGTGGCAAGCACTCCAATCAGGACTGTGACCTCAGCTGAGCACAAGGATCTGCCTACTGCCTTTGGAAAGGGCGGCCTGAAGTGCTGTGACAGGTGCATTTTTTTTTTTCCAAGACAAGACGTCTCTGTGTAACAGCTATGACTGTTCTGGAACTCACTTGTGGACCAGGCTGGCCTCAAACTCACAGAAATCTGCCTGCCTCTGCCTCACGGGGTGCTGGGATTGGCATGCACCACCACCGACTGGCTAACAGGTACATTCTTGCGTGAACTAATTTGTCTGTCTTTATTGACGGTTAGGGAGATCTCCAAGGAATTACAAGTCTATAAGGACTGGCCCCATCTCACCATATCACCAAGTCCTGTCTCCTGAGGTCTAGTCTCAAATCAAGGAGACTGTAGACTATCCAGGCTCTTCGGCTCATCTACCTGCCATGAGGGCCAGCCCTCCACAGCTCTCCTCTTGTAGTCTGGCCTGTCACCACACTGTCTGGACTCTATGCTGCTAGGTGGCCTGGAGACACACTGCTATTTTTCCATGTGTCATTTAAAATTGCTTAACACAGAGCCCAGCACAGAATGGACCCTAGTGAACCCTCAATGATGCCATTTGTCAGAGATTCTTTACCTCACTCATTCTATCAGAGACAACAGGTTGGACCTCAAGATTTCCAGCTTACATAGAAAAATGGAGTGATTCTTATATATACAGTCTAACTTCCAGGATGCCTTGTCTGAGTCAGACCTTTGAACCCTGTCACTGAGATACACCAGTTAGATGCACAGTTAGATGTGTAACACGCATCAACCTTAGGTTTGCAGCTCGATACTTTTTAAAATGTTTGGGGAAGGTGTACATGTATGTACATGTTCATGTGAGTATATGTGGGGGTAGGGGTCAATGTCAGTATCTGCCTTAATTCCCCTTTACTTATTATGTATACAGTATTCTGCCTGCATCATGCCTACATGAATGAAGAGGGCACCAGATCTCATTATAGACTGTTGTGAGCCACCACATGGTTGCCTGGAACTGAACTCAGGTCCTCTGGAATAGTAGCCAGTGTTCTTCACCTCAGAGCCATCTCTCCAGCCCCCATACACTCTGGTTTATTATTAAACAAACTCTCTTGTTTAACCTAGAGCTCCCTAATTTGGCCAGGAAGCCCCAGAGATCCTTGTTTCCTGCTCTGCCTCCCCTGCACTATAACTGCAGGTGTGTAATACAATAGATTCTGGGAATTGAACTCAGGTCCTTCTGCTTGTACAACAGGCACTGGAATGACTGAGCCATTTCTTCAACACCTACCAGTGATTTTTTTGTGTGTATGTCTACATACACATTGGAATTATGCCAACCAAGAGATAGCATATCTCAGATTCTTCTGAGCATCCCCCATGCAAAACTGCTCTTTCTCACTCCGAGTATGACTACTACATCACCCTCAGCTAGTTTTGCCCCTCCTTGACTGCCACAGAAATGAGACCATCTGACCATCTAGTATAAACTCCTCCACCTCCATAAGCATGCCTGCATATTCACACATGTTGTTTCGCATGATTCACCATGTGAAATCAACCACAATTTACTTGTCTAGTTTTCATTTCTATAAACATTTGGTTTCCAGTTTCCAACCTGGGGTTATTAATAAAGCTGCTATGAACAGTCCTGTATAAGGCTATTTATGAACCACATAGCTTCACTTCATTTCTTAGCCATATCTCTAAGGACAGAATTTCTGGGTCACAGAATAAGTGTACATTCAACATTGTGAGAGATTCTCAAACTGTCTTCTCTCTGTCTCTCTGTCTCTCTCTCTCTCTGTGTGTGTGTGTGTGAGAGAGAGAGAGAGAGAGAGAGAGAGAGAGAGACAGAGAGAGAGACAGAGAGAGAGAACCAGGAATTGAACCCAGGCCCTTGTGCAAATAAGATAAATGCTCTTCCAGCATGCTACAGCACAGTTTCTATGCTTCCATCCTCAAATGTCTTGATTATGAGACCTAGGGTTGCCGTACACCACTGCTGAGACTGAGCTCCATCGAGCACTTCAGTTGAAATGTGTCAGTGGGTGGATGTTGGTACTTGGTTGTGGTTTTGATTTCTAGCTCTCTCTGACTAATAAGATCAGGCAAAGTTTCACATGCTCATTAGCTATTCTTTTATCTTCTTTTATGAGGTGTCTTTTCAAGTCTTTTGTGCAATTTTTTTTCTGAGATTGTATCTTTTCATTATTGCAGTGTGAGAGTTCTTCAGACATTCTGGATGAGAGCGTGTGCCAGACACAGAAAGTGCGAGGCATTTCTCCCAAGGACTGGAGCTTGCTTCGGCTCTGACGGGTGGCTTTCGGACAATAACAGTTTACCAATAGCTGATGTAAACGGTTGCTGCTGTCTGTTTTTCTAAGAAATCATTGTTTACTCTGACTTACAGTGTATGCTGGTGAGACATCCCTGTTTTCTCTGGAAATTTTATAGTTTCCCTGTTTCTATTCAAGTCTTTAATGGGTCTTTAATGAGCATTTGTATATTGAGTAGGAAACAATCCACAGTTCATTTCTTTTCCATTCAGAATCTACTTTACTGCATTATTTTAAAAAAATCCTCTCTTCATTACTGAATTTATTTCATGTTAGTCAGAAATTGAATGAACAAAAATGAATGGCTAAGTGCTCTGGAGGTCTGCGTAGCTTCGTGCCAATGTTCCCATGACTGGACTGGGACAGTCTTAGTACACGCTTTGGAATCAGCTGGCACCAGCCCTCCTGTAACTTCCACTTTTCTGTCAAAGCTTTGAGGGCTGTTTTCCATCATTCACATTTCCATGTAAACTGTCAAGTGAGCTTGTAAGTTTACAAACACTCTTTCCAAGATTCTGACTGAAGTGGAGCTGACTTTGTGGGAGGGGTTTGGACATCTCCTGACAATGTTAACATAGTATGCCTTTGCGTTATTTAGAATATTTCTTGAATTACTGTGTGTGTATTCTATAGTGTTCTGTGTGCAGATCTTTCTTGCTTTGGAATCTTTACTGTTAAGTATCTGTGTAAAATGCTCATATTTGTTAGTGTACTATAAACTGACTTTCATTTTTCCAGCTGCTTACCAAAAGCATGTACAAACAGGCTTTGATCTGAATAATGAATTTTATATCTTACTGTCATACTATAGGGTTCTGTTTACAAAGTTCTTTTAGATCCTCTTTTCATTTTTACTTGTTTATTATTGTATTGTGTGTGAATTCTTGTTGCAAGGATGTGCATGCATGTACTGGTCTAAGAACAGCTTTGTGGTTCCCCAGCTACCTTAACAGAGTGCTAGCATTGTGCTCAGGTCTCCAGGCTTGTGGGGCAAGATTCTTTACTCAATGACCCACTGAGGCACATTGCTGGCCCATCTTTTAAGGCTTCTGCCAAAAAATGTTTATTTTACCTTGAATTAGGACAGCTTTCTTTCTTCTGTTAGAACCTTTACATCTTCCTTTCTCTCCCCCCCCCCCCCACATATCCCACTCTCCCCCTTTCTCTCTGTCCCTGACCCCTCCCCTCTCTCCGACAAGGCTCTGAAGTACAATGTCAAACAGAGGTGGTGAACTAGAGACCCTTACTTTGGCTTTTTTTTTTTTTTAGGAGAATGCGTGAAATTTTCCACTATCAGACAAGATTAGGGCCTTTTCAAATTGAGGAAAATTCTTTTATATTCCTACTAAGATTTTATTTTTTAATCAGAAGTTTAATCAAAATGTTTTCATGGCTGGGCATGATAATGTTCACTTTTAATCCCAGCACTTGAGAGGCAGAGGCATGGGGATCTCTGAATTCTAGGCTAGCCTGGTCTACATAGTAAGTACTTTGTCTCAAAAAATTTTCTTAATAAATTATTATACACATCATCTCCTTTGTTTTGTTAATATGATAGCTCTGACTGATGTTTATATCATTGGCCAATATTTAACATTAAACCTATCTTACAGCTTTAGAATAAACACTTCTCTGTTATGATGTAATGTGTTTTTAAAATATATTTCTGGTGTTAGCTATTATGTTGTTGTTATACATTTTCACCTACATTTAATAAAGAGCTCTCATTTGTCATTTTTTCTTTGTTCTACACATACTGATCAGTCTTGCATCATTTTTAAGAGCTGGCATTATGGTTGTAGAGTTCCCTACAGGTTCCTGTTGAGGGCATGATCCTGAGCTCAGGGTGTAATATTTGGGAGGTGTTGGGAACTTTTAGAGGTGGGGCCTTTGGAAGAAGCAGATCGCTGGGGTGCATTGTGAGTGTTCTCTGCAGCCTGCCTCTCTTCCCTCTGTTTCCTGGCTGCTAAGACTGAGCCACCACACCCTGTACCACAATGCTCTGACTCACCACAGCTTGGAAGAGAATGCCAGTCAGCACAGCCTGAGGCCTTAGAAACTGTGGGCCAAGATCAACCTTTCCCTTGTTATGCTGTGTGTCTGTGTCATAGTAAGAGAACACTGACTAGCAGAAATTGCATTACTGTGTTTAAAAAGAATGACGGGATTCAAAAATAAAATGATGCAAACCTGAAGTTTTTCTTTTATAAGAATGCTTTCTGGAAAAAAAAATTTCATTTAATAAGTATTTTTTATATCTATTAATTTTTGTTAGCATTTGTTTGCTTTGTTTTAAAAGGGTCTTATTCTGTAGCCCTTGACTATCTTGAAACTCACTCTGTAGACCAGGCTAGCCTCTAACTATAGATACCCACCTGCCTCTCCTCCAGAGCTCTGTGATTGAAGGCATGTGTTGCTGGCATTTTCTCCTAGTCTGCCCTTGACCACAGAGCTCATGCTTGCTCCTGCTGAGCCACACTACAGAGCCTGGAGAGTGTGTCGAGATGTCAGAGTACCCCCTCTTTATTATTAATGTCATTTGTTTGCTCTTTGACCCCTTGTGTCTTGGTCAGGGTTGCTCTGGGTTAATAAATTTTGTTAATCATCTCGAAGAGCAAACTTTTAAGCTTGTTGGTTTTCTCCCTGTGTTTTATATTTCTCCCATTTTTGCTGTTATCTCTATTTGTTATTCTATTTCTGCCCTTTGGTGGCAGTTTATGCTATTTATTTCAATTGTCTCATTTCAATCTATATATTTTCCTCTAAGAATTTTTTTATACAATTTAGTATGTTGCATTTTCATTATCATTCTGATTAATGTGTTTTCTTCATTAGCAATTCTTTTAAAATTATTATTTTTTCTTTACAGGGTATTTCTTGATGTGTTACTTAATATCCAAATATTTGGGAGGTTTTTGTTGTTGCTGTTTTAGAAAAAAGAAGATACTTTGGTTCAGTCCTCAGCACCAAAAAAAAAAAAAAAAAAAAAAAAAAGTAGCCCTCACACAGGAAAGCTGCTCCCACACACATGCACCATGGAGCTAACACCCACCACCCAGCAAACCAGTGAGAAGAAAAGCCTGAGAATGGAGTTTGTTCTGTGGATGAGGCTTTGAGGAAGTGGACATGGCTGATGTTGTCCTCTCCCTCTGTGTGGACTTTCAGTAATTCCAAAATGCTGAGTGGGCAAACAAATATGAGAGAGAGCGAGCTGGGGAGGAGCGCAGAGTAGATGATTGTGCAGCACAGGAAAATGAGTGGTGGACCGTGATGCGCTCGTGGAGCGTTTGTGTGTGTGTATGTGTGTGTGTTTGTGTGTTTGTGTGTGTGTGGGGGGGGAACAAGTCCAGAGTAGGCTGCCCTTCAGAGAAGAAAAGGCACTGGGAGCAAGTGTGCACTCACACACAAACTACACTCACTTGTGGGAAAGAAATACTCTTAAAAAGGTGAGCAAAGGGAGAAAGGAAGAGATGGAAATGGAACAGTGAGGACGGGAAGGTCAGTGTCCACTCTTCTCCTCATCGGGACACAGTTCCTGAGATAAACAGGAGGGATCTTTTGTTTCTGGGTCATGATGAAACAGAACATCAGAGGAAGTGGGGAAAGATGAGGAGAGAGGGAGAAAGGGAGGGAGGAAGACAGAGGGAGGGGAGAGAGAGAGAGAGAGAGAGAGAGAGAGAGAGAGAGAGAGAGATCTCCTCCTAGTTCCCGACATTGAACAGTACAGCACCAGATTATGATCCATCAGTGAATTAGTCCGCAGACTGTGTCTGAGTCCTCAGCCACCTCTCAAGAACTGCCTGATAGGAGTTAAGTCTTCAACACTTGAGACTGCATAGGGTATTTCATCTTCAAACTGTAACAGTGAGAAGAGCCGCAGAGCTGGGGTATTCAGATGAGAAAGTGGTAATAGTTCCCTGAATGCAGCTTTCTGCACAGCGGTGAGGCTAGGGAACCTTAAAGGTTTTCATAGAGACCCTAAAAATAATAACAATTTTAAAAGAAAAGAGAAAGGGGATCAATAGCAACCAGGAGCCAGGGGAATCATAAGAAGCCCCCAAATAGGAAAGGGTCTGCTATACGTGAATGGACAGCTGTGCAAAGAGTAGGCTAAATGACTAATAAATGTTAGAAATACTGCTTTGATTCTATGCTGATTCTATTCTATTCTCTAATGGTACAGAGAAAAATACTGCATTCTGATTAGTAACTGTGTTCCTCCCCAGGAACAATTTCATTAAGTTCTTCACATACATCCTAGGAATTTGCAAACAAGCAAAAAAAAAAAAAAAAAAATGGGAGAGAGAGTCAGAACAATCCCATCGTTTATAGTGAAGCTGGCACTATCATTAAAAACCTGTGGTTTCTGAAATACATGACAATATATGTTTATATTCATATTTATTTTATGGCTTTGAATAGTAAGCAGAGGGAACCCAAGGACAAGACACTGGCTTTTAAATACAATCATCAACAAAGTAGCCCGAGCTCCCTGGAGAAGTGACTGATACAGAGTTACCAGTAATGAAGCAAGATAAACCAGGAAGTAAGAAATCACTCAGAAAGAAAGAAGGAAGGAAGAGGGGGGGAGAGAGGGAAGGAGGGAAGAAGGAAGGGCGGGAGGGAGGAAGGAAGGTAGAGGTGGTGGGATGTGCACCAAAGGGGCATAGAGACCAACCTCAACAAAGCAGCTCATCATGGCCAAAACTGGAAACAATCTGATCAAGAAAATAACCAACAGTATTAGATTATAACTCAAAGCATAAAATAGCTGTCTATGAATTCATTCTGATATAAATAGGAATTCACTGAATGAATCATTTGAGGAGAAACATTTGTTTTCAAGTAATACACGCAGGAATGAGGAAAGTAGAAAATCCTTTCTAGCCAAGAAGTCAGCTGGTGCCAATGGCTGTAAGGGTGAGCCACTGACAGGAAGTCAGCTTCCTCAGTCCCATTCTTGCCACTGGTGACTGACACACAAAGAAACCATAGACTGTCTTGGTCCAAGGCTGATTGTTAGTAATAAATGGGCCTGATTATATAATCTCAAGGATCCCTTCCAAGTTCCCGAATGCCCATGGAAATGGCCACACCCCCCATGTAATTATCAAGACTGTCATCTTTCCCTTCCCCTTTCTTTATTTTGACTGTGCGTGAGAAGAAGAGGATATTGTGTGACTGTTTCCTCCAAATAGAAACACTCTTTCCTGAAGGGAGGAGGGAGGCTCATAAAATCCAGGAACCAAACACAACTTATGAGTTACAGGAAACTTCTAAAACTTACAGCTCACAAGTTCTCTCCACAGGTTATATATAAACCAGAACAATTCTTTCTGTATGCTGTGAAAGGGTCAATAAAGGGACTATTTTGGCCTATTGCACGACATCTTAGAAACAGATGGGAAAAAATGAGCATAGATAAAGGGGAAGGAGGGCAGAATCAGAGAGACGGGATCCACCCACCCAGAAGCAAGATGCAAAGAAATAGGTAAGCCATGGGCCATGTGGCAAGACAAGTTAATGAAAATAGGTTAAATAAGATGCAAGAGCTAGATAGCAGTATGCCTGAGCCATAAACTGAGCAGCATGTAATTAATATAAGGGTCTGAGTCATTTTGGGTGGATTAAGCATCAGTGGGCAGGTCTGAACCATGGGGCTAGGCCAGGCCAGAAACTCATACAATAAATGGTGCCCAATATGAGGCACATACACCTGTGTAAAGCCTGAGAAAGCTTAGAAAGTGTTCTAGAGCACAGAAATGGAGCAAAAAACAGCTTCCAAGTTGTGTCTCTCAAATGAGCCACGGTAAAGAGATGCCCTGTAGTGCCTGTAGATTAAGCTGCAACAAGGTCAAGTCCTGAGCCTCAATGTAAGCAATGAGCTGCATATGTTGATTTAAGGTTTCTCTTTATACAGGCAAAAAGGAAACAGAGTCAAAGATAGCTTCTTGGTAACAACATTTTCTTTGGTCAGCTCTGTTTGCTGGTGGTGAGCAGAGGAGTTGCTCCTTTGAGAGAGGCTTCCTGACTCAGCCTCAGTGGCAAAACTGGGTGGCTCTTTAGGAGGCCCTGCTGCCAGATACTTAAATAGAGTTCATGAGCAGTAGGCTGTGATGTTTTACTTGGTGGTAGTGTGGACCCTAAGATTCCCGGAGCTGGGGTGGTAAATAGCTCCACAATATTTAATACTGATTCCCAGAATTGGAATGATAAGCATGGCTCTGGTGGCTCCACCATGTTTAAAAACTGAGTAGGGCAGAGTCAGCAGTCAAAGCGGTGTTTTACAGTCTAGTATTTTAAAAGATCTTATGGTTGGAAAATAATTAAGGATATTCAGTAAAACAGATTCAGATGGATAAAACCTCTAAATGGGTTGCAATGTGTGTGATAAAGAATATGTAGACTGGGAGAGAAAACGGAAAGGGTAGAGAAAAATCCTTTAAAAAGAGAAATAGAGTAATAAGGATATAATAAGCCATGTGTAGATGGAAAATACACAAAGTTTGGATTATGTCTCTAATTGTGTTTTCTTTTAACTTTTTAACTGTTAATGAGCTAATTGTAGATACATTTGATTGTAAAGGCTGCTAAGTTAAACAAATATATATATTATAAAGGTATCTTGACTTTGAAGTTTGGGTCTAAGGATGTGTTGCTTTGAAAAAGAGGTTCTGCTTTTGCTTCCACAGAAGATCAGAATTTGTGGGTGGATTGCTTCCAGGCTAATATGTTTTGGTCAAAGAAGAGTCTCTTAAAAATCTGATGGGAAGAGATGGTCAGATCAGATTCAAGGTTGCCAACTAAGATGATCCAGCTTCAAGACCCCCATAGCTTGCTAGTACCCCTCAATCAGCAGGAAGTAGTAATGAAAAACTATGCCAAAATTTCCAAAAATAATGTTTATAAATGTTTGTTTTCATCGTTAATGGTCACAGTTAATTTCTTTCTAGAAAAAGGGGGATATGGTATGGATATAATTTAAAAAGATTATTAAATCTACTTTAACCCAAAAAAATCTCAGTTAATCTCAAAATATTTTACATTGGTATGATTTAGGTTTATTGATAAAAATTTAAGGTCAATTTTGTTATACTGTATGTATTTCCACTCTTGTTTAAGGTATTAGGTTTATGTAACTCATTTAAATTGTAATGTATAATTAAGAAATGCAGATTAACAGTCTTCTATGATAACCAAACTTATAGTCATGTTAGTTAGGTTTTTTAGGTATACAAAGATATATTTCAATTATTAGATAGGTTATCTTCAAATACTGAAAGACCTACAGAATATGACATTTAAAATACTTTAAGAACTTAGACTTTTCTGGACAGTGAGACAGGTCTGCTCTTGGTAGCACAAATCTACTTCAAAGGAATTATAGTAATTCAAGAAACTCCATATGGAATTGACTTTCTTTGTAGCAAAAGTTAGTCATTGGACAAGAAACTGTTCTTGCCTCACTGGCTGACAGTATGTTGTATAAACTGGACATATGGGACTTATAAAAAAGTGACCTCTGAACTTTGGCAGAACAAGTAGAGATGATCCTTCAGGTTTCTGTTTCACAGAAAAGATTGTCATAGGACATAAAGAGAAATGACTGATGAACTATGTCCAAATGGGTGGAACAGTCCTTTAAATTTCCTGCTTCACTGAAAAGTCTGCCAGAGACTCCAGACCTCTAGGCAAAGATGGATGCCCCAATATTACAAAGAAACTTTAGTGCTGTCCAGGCAGCCAGATGTCTCTGTCATTTCTAGATTTTGGAAGTTGCTTGCACTTCCCGTTTACTCAGGTAATGTTATATCCTTCTTGGTCTTTGAAGCAGTTGAAGATTAGATAGTTATAAGTATAGTTTTCATTAGTTGTTATAAAAGGTATATTAGATATGAAACTTTAGTCTCACAAGGATAAAATAGAAGACAGAATATTTTCTTTAATTTTGCTAAATACAACTAGACTGAATATTGTAACTGTAATTCTTACTTGATAGTGGCTTTGTTATATGTAATTTTGCCATGCTGAAATTGAAACCTTCCTTTTTGATTAGACAGAAAAGGGGAAGTGATGTGGGATGTCTTTCTGTATGTTGTGAATGTCATTGGTCAATAAAGGAACTATTTTGGCCTATTGCAGGGCATCTTAGAAGCAGGCGGGAAAGCTGAGCATAGATAAAGGGGAAGGAGGGCAGAGTCAGAGATGTGATCCAGCCACCCAAGAAGCAAGATGTAAAGAAATAGGTAAGCCATAGGCCATGTGACAAGACAGATTAATGGGAATGGGTTGGATTGAGATGCAAGAGCTAGCTAGCAGTATGCCTGAGCCATAGGATGAGCAGCAGGTAATTAATAGAAACATCTGAGTCATTTTGGGGGAATTAAGCAGCAGTGGGCAGGTCTGGACCATGGGGCTCGGCCAGGCCAGAAACTCATACAATAAACAACTGCTACAGAAAGGTCGTGGAGCTGTGCAGGGAACTGCCAAGTCATGACTGATTCTGAGGCTGGCTTTTCATTATGTCCTACCTGTGAGTTAGTCCTCACCTGTTGACTGTAAGTAGCTCCAAATCTCCTGATTTACTAGCTAAATTTGGGTGAAATTGTCTCTTTGTTCTGTCATGGTGTCCTGTCACTTGTGAACATCTTTCCAGGAAAAGCCATGCACAGAGAGAACTGGAAGTGAGGGAGAAAGAAAAGAAGTGAGTCCTAATATTAACTAATTTCTAGGTTGCTGTAGGTGAAGAGGGAAGCAGAAAGAACATATAGCAATCGGGGTTTTCTGAGGAACTGTGTGTGTGTGTGTGTGTGTGCGTGTGTGTGTATGAGAGAGAGAGAGAGAGAGAGAGAGAGAGAGAGAGAGAGAGCTTATTAAGTGGGCTTTAAAATAGTAATGATGGCCACAACATAGAGGGAAGGGCTATGCAAATACTTGGAAACAGTGAAAGCTGGGAGGTGAGCACAGCCTGCCTTGGCGCTTCCTGTCTCTCTATTCCCAGCATAGAGCAGCACCTACCTTACCTATTTGCAGCCCATGTCACCTCTTCCCTGTCTCAGGAGTTTCATGATTTAAATGTTACCCTCTGAATGAGCTATAGGAGTCTGTTTTACATTCCAGAAGTTTTAAACACTAGTCAGTTGAGAGAAAGTTGCAGTTTCTACAAAGTGGCTCTTGCAAATACAGCCACCATGCTCCAAAGACAGAGAAAGGTGCCCTATCAGGCCAGCCCAGCTAGACCATGAGGAAAGGAAAATGCATTGAGTTCAACATAAAGTGTGGCTGCAGGATTTCTCACTCTATTTTCTGGCTGATGATGTGTGTCTGGGGCAAAGCTCTTATTATTTCTGTGTCAAGAAACTTTTAGAAAAGCAACTGCTTGTTCCAGTTACCATACTGGGCTTTTGGTTTTTAAATTTCTTTTACTCTGATTTATGTATTCAGAGGGATGAGCAGATGAGTGCAGTGTCTGTGGAGGTCAGAAGGGGACATCAGATTCCTTGGACCTGGAGTTGCAGGCGTTTGTGAGCCATCTGACATGGGTGTTGGGAATGGAACCCAGGCCCTCTGAAAGAGCAGGATGTGATATGCTTTTAATCAAGAGCCATCTCTCCAGCCTGTTTGTTTATTTGTTTTAAAACTTAAGAACTAGGACTGGAAAGATGGCTCAGCAGTTAGCAGCAGGCACTGCTGTTACAAGGAATCCTTTAGTTCCCAGCACCCACATCAGGAGAAACGCATCCACCTGTAACTGAAGTTCCAGAGGAATATGTTGCCTCTGCCCTCTCAAGTTCCTGCACTCATTTGCACAAACCTCCTGGCCCCCTAACACACAAGCATACATAATTGAAAAATAATAAAAAAAAAATCTTTTAAATGTAATAAACAGACTGATGACTATCATTCTGTCTGGATCCCCAAATGGGTAGTCAGTGGTGGATTCTCTATCTGGGCTGACTGACAATAATGTTTTCTTAGATCCATCAGCTGCCTCTTAACCAGTGATGTGAAGACCCTTGGATGAGGGATGTTCTAATTGCCCTTCTCCCATGCATGTGCCACTGATGGGCAGTTTGCCTTTCCTACAGATGTGAGCTTGGATGAGAGCCCCAGCCCTGAGTGACAGACACAAATAAAGATATTGTGTGTCTAAACTTGTGGCTCTCAGAACAACTGCCCTTGTCTGTAAAAGCTCCTCCGAGTTAGTACATTTTAAAGAGCCACCTTTAAAGTCCTACACAGTCAGAACACTCAGGTTGTGCATTTGTAATAATAAGTGTCTAAACAGAAAGTGCTACATAGTTATGCTTCTAGCGATCTTATTTTCATCCTTCACTAATTCTCCATCTAGATCTCCAAATAAAGAAAATTAATGTATTTGTCTCCAGATTAGTTTGCTGCCTTGGAGTTGATGATAAGTCCTGATGGTTGCTTGTATTCTGCTTCCCTTTCCTTTCAACTTGGTCTTGTGCTGTGGCAGAAAGTAACCTGCATGAGCCTTCTTAAGTCAGTCATTTCCTGTGGATTCCTACACCTTCTAAAGTAGAGGCATATACTATAAACTTGACCAACCACCTGTGTCTGGAGGAGTCATAGCCCCTAGAAAAGAACCTAGTATTGCCATTTTCCTAAATCAATAAAGCTCCTAACCATATTCTACATACTTATTCTAATACCCAGATAAGTGTAGCTATTGGCCTTTGTGGTGGTTTGAATGAGAGTGTGCCTCCATAGGCTTATAGGTTTGAATGCTTGGTCTCCTGTTTGGGAGAACTGTTTGGCAAGCATTAGGAGGTGTGGCCTTGTTAGAGGAGGTGTGTCACTGGAGGTGAGCTTTGAGGTTTCAAGGGTCTCATTCCATTCTCATTAGCTTTCTGTCTCCTACTTGCAGATAAAGATGTAGCTCTCAGTTATTGCTCTAGCACCACACCTGTCTGTTTTCTGCCATGCTCTCCACCATGATGCTCATGGAATCTAACCCCTGCAATTATAAGCCCCAAATCAAACATTTATTTTATAAGTTGTCTTGGTCATGGTGGTTTATCATGGCAATAGAAAAAGTAACCGAGACATCTTTCACTCAAGAAGATTCTTTTTGTCACAAATGGAGGCTATTACAGAGATCCACAGCTGGTCAAAATATGGAGAATAAATGACCAGAGATGTTCAGCCCCACTTGGTACACATACAACATGACCTCTATATCTAAGGTCCTGGGAACACAGAGGCAGAGGGGACAGAAGGATTGGAAGGACCAGAGACCAGGACTTCTGAAAGGTAGTGTATTCTCCAACACATTGTGGCCTAAACAAGCCCTGCCTAATGACAGCAGGAATGAAAGAATTCCCCATCCCTAGATGAAGAGCTCCAGGCACTCAGTGGCTTCTGAGAGAGAATTGGTTTTCTCTAGCACGTGTCATCAGTTAGGCAATCTGCCCCAAGTGGTCAGCACTAAACGGATCATGACTTCTATGTACCAATAATAATTATAGATGGAATCATGGATATAAGATAAAAGAGGAAGACAGGAGTTAAGGGGGGAAAGAATGACTGGAAGTAGTGTGAATACATTATACATATGGATGAAAATCTCAAAAACTAAAGAAATGACAAAGAGGTGCAGCTAATGTGAGAAAACGCTGTAAGTGGTGAGAGGCAGAAATCACGAACCATCTAGACCAGCCAGGACTGGTTCACTCACCTACATTCTCACCTCCGTTACCCACCCAGCTTCTGTCATCTACATTTGCAAACATACTGATTACCAATGATTCATTTTCTTGGCTACAGATTTTCCCTGCACAATGGCAGCTTTTCATGATGCAATGTTCTTAATGTGATGAGGAGCCATTGCTCATTGGCTTATATGTTCTCCCACTGGTGGGGAACGGAGGCAGCAACTATGAATGGCCCTTGCAGCACCAGTTTGGAGAACTGGAGGAATGACCTCCCATGGGAGCTCAGGGGGCATGCGCTCTCCAAGGCCCGTGGCAAAGCAGAGGCTGTCCTCTCCTTTGGAGTGAATACCTGTCTACTCTGGGCAGAGAAACACATTGTCAAATGATTGCAAAGGCTGGTTCTGCTGTGGGAGCCACTGGTCACTGTAGAGTGAGATGCAGAGTGACTGCCCAATGCACTGAGAAGGTCAGGCAAACGACTATAATAAAATGTGTTTTTGAGAAAAAAAAAATTCTTATCAAAAAACTAGGAAGACACTTGCAGGTTCCTGAAGCTCTCACAGCTTTGCTTTTTCATCTGAAAGCTCTGAACCAAACACTGTGACTGTTTTCAGGAGTTTTGGATGCTAGATGAACTTTCCCTTGGACTACTAGCCAAAGACTATGGACCACTCTCTGCTTAGGTTAGATGTTCAAACTACTGATCATAAACATTTTATTACAATGTACAATTAATTTAGGGAAGCAAACACAAGCCTACTATAGCCAGCTGAGTAGTGAAAAATATAAACTAAAATAACAGATGCTCATATTCCTTCTACAAACCTTATAGGTTTTGTCTTAATTTCGCCTCAGGCTAAAACTAGCTGCGGACTTTCCCCAAGGCAGAAAGTCTGCTTGATAAAGCTTCATGGGCTTTTTTTCTGATCAGCCCTTGAAACTGTCTGTGCGATATGAATATTTAATCATATTGTCTATAAACAGGTTACATGGACGGTAGAAACTTAGGTAATTAACAGGAATGCAAGAGTTAGAGCTTTAGCACCAACTTCACATATCCAGTGGCATTCTAGCCATGCGGCACATTTGCATTGTACTCAGCCTTATTATGCCAAATTACAGCAGAGGGCCCTGATGTCTGGCAGCGGTGAATGTTAACTGTCTGCTTTTAAAACCCCTTCCAGTTTTTCCAGCATGTCCTTTGCCTAATGTTTATTTGATGTTTGGAAAACACACTTGCATGTGTGAAAGTTTTCTTCTCTCAAAAATCAGAATAGACACTAATGAAAACTATTACTCTTCCTCTGGCAGAGAACAATTATAAACAGAAAATATTTCTGAATGTTTGGCATGTCTCAGAGCATCTATACTATGTGGGGAATAGAATCGTCGTGAAAACATACCCGCATGTATGTCTATTAGGGTATTTCTAGAAAGGTCTAACTGAGAAGAAAAGATCTACCCTGAAGTTAAGCTGGAGGATCCCACAGGATGGGTCCTGGGCTGAATATATAAGAAAAGAGCGAGTCAAGAACTCACTGCAGACTCAGGGTGACCAGCTGCCTCAGTGTCCCCCAGCCACACCTCCACTGCTATAATGGATAAGCGCCCTCAAACTGTGAACCAAAGCAAACCCTTCCTTACGCTATTTTTGCCAAGTATTTGTTAGAGCTGTGAAAAAAGCATACAGGCTATAGACATGGACTTTCCACCCAAGAACATATTTTTAAATACAAAAGAAGTATTACTCCAGTACTCTTGTGATTATTGCCGTGACTCCCTTTGTCCTGGCATTTTGAGATTTCTCACTGGCTGGATTGTTATAGTACTTTATCTCACTTTTGGTTTCATCTTCAACTTCTTCTACAGTGTTCAAAAGATGGTTTGGAGGTCGTAGGTCGCAGGTTGCAGGTTACATTGTCGCCACTTTTTGTGCTGCATTTCTGCCCTGGATTATAGACTTCCTCTTTGCAGCTGTCTCCATTATGAAAAGGCCAGGGTGTGTGGAATGACTTAAGTCACATGATTGGGTCATTGTGGTCTGGCATAGGGTCACCTCTTATCTGTGCCTGAGAGATGGACTGCTCTCATCCCTGAACCCGGCTTCCTGTAAGTTTTGTAAGTGTGAGTCTTACCTGCCTGTGGCTTTCCAGGGTTCATCTGCCTTCAGCATATATCCTGAGAGAATGCCCATCTCTATGTGCATTGTACTCTCTATTCCTATCTCCTTTGTGTTAGCCTAGGTGACATCACCATGTAATTGATATAAAGAGAGGTGGATTGGAAGAGGGTTAGGGACTCAGTTCTGGTCCTCTTAGCATCTAGTTTCTGTACAAAAGAGCAGCTCTTTGTATCCTGGTTCTTGAGCTCTGAGCAGTGACTCAAGATTAGATGAATGTAACTTCCTGGAGTCTTGTACCTTGTACCAAATGGTAAAACATGAAGAACTGGAGTGTTTCATCAACCCAATCCACTGGCACTGTGCATGATGGCTATTCCTTCTTGATAGCTACCAATGACTGTATATATTTTTGTATTTGTGTATGTTTGTGTGCCGGTATATACCTCTGTGTGGGTCAGTGGATGCCACTCCACATGCACGTGGAGATCAGAAATCAACATGAGGTACTTTTCTAATCCCTTCTCATTTCCAGTCTCTTATTTTGAGACAGGATTTCTCTCTGAACATGGAGTTCATCAACTGACGATATAGGTTGGCCAGCAAACCCCAGGGAAACTTCAACGCCGCCAGCACTGGGATTACAGGCATGTGCAACCACACTCAGCTCTGTGTGTACATGGGAGGGTACTGCATGCACAAATGTACCACAAATGCACACTCATGCCTGTGTAGTAACCACTTTAAGAATGAAGCCATCTCTTCACATCTCTTATTATGTTTTCATAGAAATCCATGGATTTCTTAACAGGAAATATAATGCACCTCAGACTAACACAATGCTAATTTTACATATGTTCAATATATAAATTTTCTCCAGAGGACAATATTCATTCTACCTCTGCACAGTGGTTTTTCACCCAATGAAAATCAGTACACACTCCACACCTGCCCTGGTGCCATATGATGCTTACTGGTAGGATTCTAGAACAGGACACAAAGGGTTAAACAGTAGTATCATACTCTCAGAGCAAGCAAGGCAGCCCAGACCACTTCCTCAAGCTTCTGAGAATGCAGATTCATTTCCTACCAAATGAAGTTCAGCTATGCCTCACATATTCGTCAAAAGGAAAGAATACAAAAATATAACAGTATCTTTACCTTGTAGTAAATTCTGGACACTAAACTCCGCTGAAGAACTCTTTCTCGAAAATTCACTGCTTTCAGCAGGAAGGTGAGATGGCCCACTGTATCCGTGCTAAATGCCAGGAAACTAGAGAGAAAACAGAGTCCATTGTTGTTAGTTTGGCTTTTCAAAGAAAATCCACTTTAAAGAAACCCTCCAGAATGATTTATAAGGGCTAGTGAGAGCCAGAGAGACGGCTTAGCAGGACACACGCTGCTCTTGCAGAGGACCTGAGTTCAGTTCCCAGCACCCACATCAGGGGGCTCACAACTGTACCTCCAGCTATAAATGAGCCAATGCCTCTGGCCTCTATAGGCACCTGCACTTACATAAGTGTTCTCTCTCTCTCTCTCTCTCTCTCTCTCTCTCTCTCTCTCTCTCTCTCTCTCTCACACACACACACACACACACACACACACACACGCAAATAATTAAATATAATTTTTAAAAGGTATGTCCTAGTAGCTTGCTTCTTTGTTGCTAGGATAAAACACTGACCAAAATCAACTTTTCCAGGTGGGAGGAAAGAAATTCCTTTGGCTTATCCTCCCTGGCCACACTCCATCACTGAGGGAAGTCAGGGCAGGATTCGGGGCAGGAACCTGGAGGCAGGAGCTGACACAGAGGCCGTGAAGGAACAGTGCTTACTGACTTGCTCCTCATAGCTTGCTCAGCCTTCTCTTTCATACAACTCAAGACTACATGTTATGTCTAGGGGTGGCACCATCCCCAGAGGGTTGCACCTTCACACATCAATCATCAATCAAGAAAATCACTCACAGACTTGCCCACGGGCCAATGTGACGGGGCATTTTCTCAAGTGAGGTGCACTCTCAGATATCCCTTGTTACATCAAGTTGACTAAAAACTAACCAGAACTTGTGGTGTTAATTCCTACTAAAGCTTTCCCATAGCTCACTTCCCCTTTTCCTATGTCCTGGGAAACTGAATGATTATAAGATCCAAATATGTCAGATTCCCATTAATTCAACCTTAAAACCCCAAGTAGTTGCTGTTATTCTAAGCAAGGAGTATCTTTCAGAGCCAGAATGGCAAAATGCTGACTCAGCAGTTGCCTTTCAGGGAGAGAGAAGACAGAGGGGGATGTTTACACACCAGTTCCTGGGAAATCTCAATTATATATCAAAGCTCATTTTGAATCTAGCTTCAGAAAGCCAAACTCCTAACTCAATCTAGTTCATAAAAGGTATATAAAAGAATTTACACAGTTTATTTTTTTTTTAACGTGTTTTAGTTGTCCGGGGCTTTTTCCATGAAACCTGGAGCTGTGAATGTTTGTATTGGAAATTGCCTTTATATGATGGGATGTTTACCATAGGTCAATGTCTATTCCCTTTAAGCTGTACACTGTGTGCACAGGACCTAACCCACACATCTGTGTCCCCTGTAAATCCAAGGAAGTCACCAAAAGTAGAAAGCCTTGAAACCTGGGCCACTGCTGCAGGGATCTCCAGGATAACTGCCTGTTCTACAAAAAACTCAGGATGACTGTAGAAGGAAAACTAGATTAAATGCAAATGTGTATCACTGGTCATCAGAGAAATGTAAATAAAAACTGGAGTGAAACAGCACACAACATCCAGCAGTTTGTTCAAAATTAAATATACTGTGTCAGATGTTGCCAAGGACACAGAGAAGCCAGAACGCTTAGACATACTCATTAACGTGTCAAATGGTCAAACCCACTCTGCAAATCTCTCACAGTTTCTCATAAAATAAGCACATG
Source organism: Sigmodon hispidus (assembly GCA_004025045.1). NCBI lineage: Eukaryota > Metazoa > Chordata > Mammalia > Rodentia > Cricetidae > Sigmodon > Sigmodon hispidus. The sequence goes on along the minus strand of PVIH01001128.1, from coordinate 16,136 downwards.
TGCTATGACCTACCAATCCCATGTCTCCAATATGCCCAAGAGAAATCAAGAGAAACGTTCATAAAAAGGCTTATATGTGGATATTCATAACTGTCTTACTCACTGGAGTGAAAAACTAGAAACATCCCAGGTGTCCATCCATTATAAGAGACTGGAAAACAAATCATAGTATATCCATAAAATACCACTCAGTAATAAAAAGGGAAGAAGTAATACATATGACACCATGGATAAATCTCAAAAAGCATTATATTAAATTATGGAGGCAGCTACGAAAGAGTATAGATGGTATGTTCCATTTATATGAAATCCTAGAATGGGAAATTCTAGTCTTTGGTGGAAAAATATCAGAATAATGTGTATGCATTTGCCAATACTCTACAAGTATACATTTATAACATGTGAGGGGTATCATGAGAAAATTCCACATATGAGGAAAAGGAATTGTTCCCACAGGTTGAACTTGAGTAAACAACTGTATTATAAAGTGTGCTAATGTCTGCAGGTTGCTTTAAAATGCACAGGAAGGAGAAGAACTGATGAGTGACGTCATCAGCAGATTCTAGTTACTGATGCCCTGACTGTATGATAACGATCCCATAAGCTCACAACGAAGCTAAAAACTAGTGGTACCATGACCACCACAAAATCATAGCACAGAGCCAGGTAGGATGGTGTATAACTTTAATCCCAGCACCCAGGAGGCAGAGGAAGGTAGATCTCTCAGTTTGAGGCTAGTCTGTGTTACAGAATGCATTCCAGGACAACCAGGGCTACACAGAGAAGTCTTATCTTAAAATAAAAAATGAAGAAAAAAAATAGATCCCAGCACACCATGGGACTTGTGTGTTAGTGCAAATGCTGCTGCAAACAGCTTCCCTGTGATGCCTACCATTCATATAAAAGGACATCAGCAAATAGGTGTAAAATCTAATGTTATATAATGATAATAAACAACTAGGTTAGACTTTTATGTATTTACTATGCTATAATTTATCATTATTCTAGCATATAATGTTTTTAAAAAGTTGGTAGAATATTTACCGTTACACAGTGTGCCATGTTCCACCAGTGACAGTTTTGTACACCCGTGGTGGTATGGTGCCCTGTGATTTCACCAAGAATCCAAGTTGAACACTGATCTATACTGTACAGATTTGTGACATACACTCCATGATGTTCCCATTATAAAATATCCTTGACTATCCTCAGCATTCAGAGGCCTCTGTAGAACTTTCTAGACTGATATGAGCAATGAGGGTAACAGTAGCAGGCTCATCTGCAGAAGGGCAAGAGGCAGAGCTTCCTGGAAAAACCCAGGTAGAAACCGCTCTCAGAGTAGCCTCCTTCCAGGGCCCTCCTCCCTGACAAGCTCCATCCATTCTCTCCAACCCAGTCTTATGAAGCCTTTCTAAACCATGCTTGGTACTTCCACAGTCCAAATGAAGGCAAGCCTTGGGTGACCCCACAATGGCTGCCTTCTCAGAAAAACTTTGTAGAATCAGGGTGTTCTCAGTCCTTTATTCTGCATGTCCCCACCTGCTCCTGGGCACTTCCCCTGGACAATCAGGAGTGGATTCACTCTGCTCCACTGGAGTGTGAACTCATGGGAGCAGAGTCAAGCTACTGCTATCATACCAAGATGCAGAGCCATGTCCAGCACACAAGAGAACTGAAAATGGCTCCTGGTGGAAATAGTTCTTTTGAACAGAAATATCAAACTGTGGGATTTAAGTAATTAAGCACCAACATATGGGGTGAGTAAGTCCTGGCTGTGTGAAAGAGAACTGTTCCAGAGGTTGCTTTGGTTCCCACTTCAGTGAAGAGATGCCATGACCAAGACAACTTAAAGAAAGGAAAGTTGGTTTGGGGCTTACAGTTTCAGGGGGCTAGAGTCCAGGGCCGTCATAGTGGGGAGCATAGCAGCAGGCAGCAGGCATGGTGCTAGAGCATTAGCTGAAAGCATACATCTTGAGATACAACTACTAGGCAGAGAAAGTTAACTAAAAATGGCATGGGCTTTTGAAACCTCAAAGCCTACCCCCTCCAACAAGGCCACACCTCCTAATCCTTCCCAAACAATTTCACCAACTGGGGACCAAGCATTCAAATACATGATCATATGGGGGCCATTCTCATTCAAACCAGCACAGGTCAATTACTAGACAATAAATAAATAAGTAAATGGGCTAGCACTTTCCAAATGTTTAAAATTGGAATACCGCCTTGGCACAGCTCAAATCTGTCCTGGAAAATTTGCAGAGGGGTATCAATTTGCATATGCTGAGAGCATGCCATGTTCCAATGGCAGAAACAAGTCCTGCTCTGCTGTCTGGAAAAGAAACAAAAGTGTGGCTGATTTACAGCAAGCGCTGAACAAAGTTCCTGAAAGAGGATAAAACTGATGCTTTGGGGATATTGTATCTTTGTTCAGCTCTTCCTTAGAAACCAGTCTAACCAGTAAGTTGAGAGTACTATAAAATCCTTAGTGGGGTTCAAAACACTCAAAGAGAGCCACTGATTTCCTAAAGTGTGTGAGGACAAAAGCAAATCTTCATTAAAGCAATTCAAGCTTTAAAATAAGCTACAGTCTGAATAAACAAACAGTGGAGGAGCAAGGATGAAAAGAGGCTGGCCACAGATCTGTACATTCTGCTGCATCCCAATGGCTGCGAGAAGTGTAATACACCATTTACTGTAGATTCTGTGCTTTTACTGATTTATTATTTGTATGATGTTTCACCTACATGTATAAATGTACACCCTGTGCTTTTAGTGGTACCCCCACAGGCCAGGAGAGAACACTAAGACCCCTATAACTGCAGTTATAGATGGTTATGATATACCATGAGGGGGCTAAGAATTGAATTCAGGTCTTCAACAAGAGAAGCAAATGCTCTTAACTATTGAGCCATTTCTCCAGCCCCTTCTTCCACGTTTTTATTTTTAGTAATTTTTTTAAAATTAGTTTAATATATTTAGATTAAAGAGAGCAATACTTAGTTTCTAAATAAAAGTGATCATTAAAAAAAAAAAAAAAATACCGTGAGCTCTCCCAAAGTAGAATAAAGGGGAAAATAAGTAAGATTAGAACAAAAAAGCAGAAAAGAGATGTCTTTCTTTTTATTTAAGAATTTTTCATTCATTTCACATACCAACCATAGATCCCCCTCTCATCCCTCCTTCCATTTCCCCCCCAGGACCCGATTACCCCTCATTCACATGCCCTCCTCCGAAAAGATAAGGCCTCCAACGGGGAGTCAGCAAAGTCTGGTCAGTTGAGGCAGGTTCAAGCCCCTCCACCCCATCATGATCTTGAGCCCCATGCTCATATAATCCCTCTCCCCTCTCTTGGACTGGACTCCCAGAGCTTGGCCTCGTGCTTGGCTGTGGATCTCTACATCTGCTTCCATCAGTTACTGAATGAATGCTCTATGATGACAGGTAGGGTATTCACCAATCTGATTACCAGGGTAGGCCAGCTTAGGCACCTTCTCCACGATTGCTAGTAGTGTAAGCTGGGGTCATCCTTGTGTGTTCCTGGGAACTTTCCTAGCACCAGGCTTCCCCTTAACCCCATGATGTCTCCCTCTATCAAGATCTTTCTTTCATTGCTCTCCCACTCCATCCTTGTTCCAGCTGGACCATCCCGTTCCCTCATGTTCTCATTCTCCACTCCCTCCCCTCTATTACCCACCCCGCTTTCCCTCAGTATGGTTATAGGATTTCATCTACTTCCCCTTCCCAGGAATATCTATTCGTCTCTCTTAGGGTCCTTCTTGTTACCTAGCTTCTCTGGAGCTCTGGGTTGTAGTCTAGTTGTCCTTTGCTTTATATCTAGTACCCACTTATGAATAAGTACACCCTGTGTTTGTCTTTCTGGGTCTGGGTTAACTCACTCAGGATGATTTTTTTTCTAGTTCTAAGGAAAACTCCATTGTGTGTATGTACCACATTTTCTTTATCAATTCTTCAGTTGGAGGGCATCTAAGTTGTTTTCAGGGTCTGGCTATTACAAATAATGCTGCTATGAACATAGTTGAATAAATGTACTTGAGGTATAATTGAGCATCCCTTGGCTATATGCCCAAGAGTGGCATCAGTGGCTCTTGATTTTGATTGCTTCTCAACTTTCTAAGAAGTTACCATACTGATTTCCAAAGTGGCTGTACAAGTTTGCACTCCCATCAATAGTGGAGGAGTGCTCCCCTTGCTCCACATCCTCTCCAATATAAGCTGTCATCAGTATTTTTGATCTTAGCCATTCTGACAGGTGTAAGATGCTATCTCAGAGTTCTTTTGATTTTCATTTCCATGATGGTTACCAATATTGAACATTTCTTTGATGTCTTTCAGCCATCTGAGATTCTTATATTGAGAATTCTCTGTTTAGATCTTAGCCCATTTTTAAATTGGATTGTTTGGTATTTTTATGTCTAGTTTCTTTATATATTTTGGAGATTAGCCCTCTTCCAGTTGTGGGATTGGTAAAGATCTTTTCCCATTCTGCAGGCTGTCATTTTGTCTTATGTACTGTGTCTTTTGCCTTAGAGCAGCTTCTCAGTTTTAGGAGGTCCCATTTATTGATTGCTGCTCTCAGTGTCTGTGCTACTGGTGTTATATTTAGGAAGTGGTCTTCTGTGCCAGTGCATTCAAGGCTACTTCCTACTTTAGAAAAGGGATGTCTTAGTTTCATTTTCTGCTGCTGTGATGAGACACCCTGACAAAGCAACTTAAGGGAGAAAATGTTTACCTGGTTCACAATCCCAGGTCATAGTCCATTCCTTCCAGAAAGTCAAGGCATCAGAACCAATGCAAGGCAGCCAGTCCCATTGAATGTATAGCTAAAAGCAGAGAGCAATGGCTTGATGCATGCTCACCAGTACACAGCCTACCCTCTCCTCAGTCTAGGGTCTAGCCCATGACATGATGCTGCCCTCATGGAGGTGGGTCTTCCCATTGCAGTTATCATATCCAGATAATCTCTCACAGATGAACCTACCTTAACCCACTCAGACAATATCTCACGGGCCTCTCACAGGTGAACCTGACCTAGACAATCCCCAGTTCAGATTCCTTCTCAAGTTCCTATGATGTGTAAAGTTGACGAAGAAAACTTACTCTCATAGTTAGGCATATCTGAGGAGCAACAAAGGGAGCAGTGGTTATCTGAAAAAATACTGTTAAACTGGATTAAGCTCTGGTAAGACTGAACCACAGCAATAAAGCAAAGAGATGCCACAATAGAAGAGCACAGAAGGACAAAGGGACCACAGCCAAAGGTGGAACTTAGCAAAAGTGACCCTGAAGAAAAAACTTCAACAGTCCTAAGCCATTGGGTACATCAAGGGTTAAATATTCTCCCAAGCCCAGATCATTTTAAAATCATTTATTGACTTCTTCCAATCAAATAAAAATTTCTCTGCAAACACTTCAACAATAAAGCTATGACATAAGTCTAAATCAGAAAAGTGGGACGCAACGGAAGGTTCAGTAGGTAAAGGCATCTGTTGCCAAGATGGCCGGCCTTCGATCCCAGAAGTCACATGGTAGAAGTCAGGAACTTATGCCTGCAATTGTCCTCTGACCTCCACACATGTGCTGGGCATACATGTACACACACACACACACACACACACACACATACATGCATGCACGCAAACATGCACACACTAACTGTAAGACAATTTACAAAGGCACATCAAATTAAGAGAATAAAGGAGAAATGCCACATAATTTTCATAGATGCAAAAAATTCATTTGATAAAATTTATAAAGTAGTAACAACAAATGTGCATTTAAATAATAAAGGAAGATTTTAAAGAAATTGTATCTTTCAGAAGACAGCATTCTTTTCTTAAATTTTATTATACTTATTATTTGTATGTTTGTATGTACATGCCTGTGTATGTGTGCATGTGCGTGTGTTTGTACATGTGTGCCAATATCTGCATGTGTGCATTGTGTATATATATATATATATGTGTGTGTACGTATGTGGGTATATATTTGCCTGTGTGTGCAAGCATGTACATATGTGTGTGTGCAAGTTCCTGTGTATTGGAGGTAAAAAGAAAACTTGTGTTCTAAACCTTTACTGCTTTTACTACTTTACACATAGTTTAGTGGCCTGTAGTATATTCATATTATTTAAAGATTTATTCTTTATAGTATCACGAGTGAGACTCAGAACCAAATATCAGGGGAAGGCTGAACTATCAGAGAGAGGAAGCACCACAGTCAATTCTCACCCAGCTATCTTGCAACTTCCTCAGCCTTGCTCCTGGTCGCTTCTGCCAGTCACTTCTGCCTTGAATTCACAGAAACAGAAGAAGTTCTGTCTCTGGAGTTATGGGATCAAGGGTGGAGGTCACCATTCCTGGTTTTCCTTGTGCTGGGATCAAAGATGTGTGTGACTGACTCAGCTGTTTATCTTTGTATTCAAGGTTTAAGAATTTCCTAAGCTGTCTGCCTAGGATTAGACTGTGTGCTCTCTCCCCAATATTCAGGTTTTATTGAATATGTAATATATATCCACAATTTTTATTTTTAATTATGTGTATATATGTGTGTGTCTATGTGTGGGTATACATATATGAGTAGAGTGCCTAAAGAGACCGGAAGTGGGTGTCAAATACTCTGGAGCTAGAGTTAAGATATTTGTGAGTCTGATATAAAATCACAAACTTCCTTAAAACATGGTAAGATTTTTGTTGTTTTAACAATGGAAATTTTTACTTGACCACATGATTCTCAAGCATGAACATCGTAGATGACAATGTGGTCCAAAGAAGCCCAAATCTGGACACTCCTGCATGCTGCTGGTAGCAACTGTAGCATGAAAACATATGGAGCTGTCTTATAAAGTTAAAATTGACACACACCACAGTAGAGAAATTCCATTCCTGGATAACAGACCCTAGAGGTCACAAGTCAGTAATAAGCCATAAAATCAGCTTAAAGGACTGAAATCAATGTTCCTTACTTTAAATACCAGAGAAAAATGTGAGTACTAGACAGGTCAGGTATATTGCATGGAGTTGGCTTCAACTGTATCTGAGGTGGTTGACTCACTCTATGGATGTTTGTGGCTTTGTAGGATGTACATTTTGCTCCAAGTTTAAAAGCCCTAAAAAGACTCTCCGTGTTTCCCAGAAAAACACTTTCCCTGTGTTCATTAGAAATCATGAACAATGTGTTTTACCAATGTGTACAAAATATCAAAATACTGAACACAACTCAAATATCAATCAAAGCTGGAGATTTGAGCAAGATGGTCAAATTGTGGCATTAATACATGCAGAACTACTATGACATGTCGCAATGAAGTTTCCTGGCTACTTACATTACTTAGGTAAAAGCTCAGAAGCAAAATCTCAGTGAAAACAGAAAGTTAAGGAATACATCAGATAGTCAATCATTTTGATAAATGATAGAGACAATATACTAAAAATAAATAAAAACAAGCCAGACATACCCAAACTGGACAGAGGGGGGGAGGGTGTGTGGGTCAAATCTTATGCCTGCCACCCATGTGCCATGTAACTTTGAGAAAAATACTTAGCTTCCATGCCTCAGTGTCTCTACTTATAAAATGTAAATAAAAACCTGCTTCATGAAATTTTAAGATTTAAACACATAGAATAACTAATGAAGGAAATTGGGAGAAAGGATAGCCAGAAATATCTTAAGTCTTAAGTTGGTGGTGCACACATAAGCACTAATGTTACATATTCCCTACTGTGCTTGCAAACATCAGATACTAAATTTGTCGAAAAGGCGCTAGATGGCCCATTTCAAGGCTCCATAAAGATGCTCAGAGTAAAACCCCTAGGGAGGCAGGGATGATATCTTGGGCAATGTGTACCTGGTTCTCAGCTTGTCACCAGCGGTTGCAGTCCAGTTCTGGATCAGCCCTAAGACTGGGTTCTTCTTACGCTGCTTGTTGTACTGGGCCAGTAATTCCCGTGCCACAACCTGCACAGAGAGTTTATCCTGCATCAGCCACGTCTCACAAATGCCGCACCTATCAGTATTCTCAAATGCTGCAGCCAGATTAAAAGCACTTTCCATTAGCAAACTCCTTGTAAAGAAAGAAATGTAAGATCCCATTCTTCTGGGGGCCTCCAGATCCCCTGATAGATATGTAGCATTTACCAGACCATTCTGATCCCTCCTCATGGCTGAGTCCTAACTCTGGAGAACTGCTCTCTCTCCCCTGGCTTCTGTCAGCCTCTCACACTAGCCACGGGACCTTTGGTGGTCACGTGAAAACTGTTCCAAGAGCTCAAGTGTCTCTGTTCCTTTGTCTGCCTTTGACATTCTCTGGTTGATTAAGCCTTTGGAGAATACTAGTAAAATATGCTGGGCAGTGGTGGTGCACGCCTTTAATCCCAGAACTTAGGAGCAAGAGGCAGGTGGATCTCTAAGAGTTTAGGGTCATCCTGGTCTACAGAATTAGTTCCAGGACAGTCAAGGCTACACAGAGAAATCTTATCTCAAACCTCCACCCTGCCCCACAAACCCACAAACAAAGCAATCTGTTAATATCTACTAATTTATCAATATCCATTCCTCCTGTGACTTTAAAGTTCTGATTTTGTTTCTAAACACTGAATACTGTTGCAGAACTGTTGAAGATATCTGTGAAACAATCACAAAAGGGGCTCAGTGGACAGTGCACAGTCAACACAAGATGTGTGAATGACTTAACCTGGCCCAGCCTGCCACTGACCAAGCCCTGTAGGAAGAATGAGCCCAAGCAGAACCACCAGCTGAACCAGGCACCACACGACCTAAGCCCAGGCTGCACCAGCAAACGGCTCTCACGGCACTGAGCCAATGGACACGGATTCATCTTTTCTCAGCTCTCAGTCTTAGAATATTTTCTTGATTATTTCACAATAGCATACATGATCTCCCTTTCTCTCTCTCCCTCTCCCTCTCTCCCTCTCTCTCTCTCTCTCTCCCTCCCTCTCTCTCTGTGTGTGTGTGTGTGTGTGTGTGTGTGTGTATGTGTGTATATGTCCAGTTTTGCTTTTTCTCATGGGTTCTGGGGATCAAATTTCAGGTCCTCATGCTTTTATGCTTTTATGAAAAGCCCTTTACTACTGAGCCATCTAAAAAGTCCAAAAAACAACATACGTTATTTAAGGGAAAATCTTACTAAGTTTCTCAGGTCGGTCTCAGACCCACAATCCTCCAGCCTCAGCCTGATAAGTACCTTGATTACAGTAATGCACCCCAGGCCCTGCATTTCCAAAATATGTTTACATGGATTATATGGATGTGATCATAATAAGTTTGATATTTTTCAGTGGTGCATATGTATAGTGCACACATGTGAGTATACCCATGTGTGGACTGTGTGGAGGCCAGAAGTAAATGTCAGGTTTCTTATCCCCATCGCCCTACCCCCAACCTTCCCCACCCCCAACCTCCCGACAGGTTTCCTAATTGAACCAGAGCTAGCTTGCCATTTTGGCTAAGCTGTCCAGAAGGGAGCCCCTGCCACCTGCCTGTCTCCACTCCCAGAGTACTTTAACTAGGGTTAAAGATACACATAGCCAACTTTTACATGGGTTCTGGGGATCTGAACCCAGGTCCTTCATGCCTACCCAGCAAATGTTTTGCCAAATGAACTGTCACTAGTCCTCAATCTTCCTGTCAACATATTCAGTCAGATAGCACTTTCCTTTTTTGATCACATAGACTAAATCCTTATGAGCACAGGGTTCTGAAGAAAAGCCTTGCTGTTCATGGGAGTGATACTGGAAGGTTGTCAAGCTCCTTTCTTTCTTTTTTTCCTTCCTTCTTTCTTTTTTCTTTTTGTCTGAGGAAACTTTGTTAGCCCTGGTATATAATATCAGGTGTGCAGTACAAGAGACAACCTCAGCCAGCAGAGGACTACACCACCTGCAATGCTCTACCATGTTCAAACACTGGTAAGCTGTTAAGAGCTCAGAATCTGATTCAGTTACATCAAAGCTGTTGGGTTCTCTGGTGCAGACTCTGGAAAAATTATGCCACCCAGTGAAGGAATGGCAGCAGAGGCGCTCTAGGTGAGCACACAGTAACTCGGCCATTTTATCCCTTCCTACTGATGGCACTCTGCAATATTTGCAGCTGTAACCTATGTTTAAGTCTGGGCTGTCAATAAGTGGGATCTCCTGAAGCTAAGAAGCTTCTGTAAAGCCAAGGACACTCTCAATAGGACAAAAACGACAGCCTACAGAATGGGAAAAGATTTTCACCAAACCTACAAGTGATAGAGGATTGATCTCTAAGATATATAAAGAACTCAAGAATCTAGAGCCCAAAACTTTGAATAACCCAATCAAAAAATGGGGTTCAGATCTAAAAAGGGAATTCTCAGCAGAAGAATTACAAATGTCTGAAAGGCACCTGAAAAAGTGCTCATCATCTTTAGCCATCAGAGAAATGCAAATCAAAACAACTTTGAGATACCACCTAACACCTGTTAGATTGGCTAAGATAAAAGGCACAGATGACAGCCTATGTTGGAGAGGATGCGGAGCAAGGAGAACACTCCTCCATTGTTGGTGGGAGTGTAAGCTTGTTCAGCCACTTTGGAATGCAGTATGGAGGTTTCTTAGAAAATTGAGAATCAGTCTCCCCAAGGACCCAGCAATACCACTCCTGGGTGTATACCTTAAAGATGCACAGTCACACTCCATAGGCATTAGCTCAACTATGTTCATAGCAGCATTATTTGTAATAGCAAGAACCTGGAAACAACCTAGATGTCCCTCAAGTGAAGAATGGATTAACAAACTGTGGTACATCTACACAATGGAGTACTACTCAGTAGTAAGAAAAAATGATATCCTAAAATTTGCAGGCAAATGGATGGATTTGGAGAATATTCTCCTGAGCGAGGTATCACAAACCCAGAAAGATAAGCAGGGGATGTATTCACTCATTAGTGGACTCTAAACAAACAAACAAACAAACAAGAAAAAAGCAAAGCATGCCCAAGCTGCAAACCACAACCACTGAACAGCTTGGGATCAGAAACACCTTGGACTGACCCCTTGGATTCCATTCCCCCTACAGGAACACCCAACTCACTCTTGAGGGAGGGGGGAGAAAACTGGATTTGCCAGGAGTGGAACCTGAACTAAGCAATATTGGGACAGTGGGACCTTGGGACAGCCTGCTGCCTGCCCAGGGAGGGGATAGGGAGTTGTGGAGAAGAGAGAATGACCTGATGTGGTGGGAAGGGGAAGGGACCTTGAATAAGGATATACAAGGATAGAAAGTGTGACTTCTTTGTTCATAATAATAAAATAAAAAAAAAAAAGTCTGGGCTGTACTCTGCATTTGAGGCTGTCGTGACAATTCTGTGTAGAGATGCAAGTATTGCTATGTCTTACTGAGATTTTTATTTTGCTTTATTATAAACTGATTTCAGAGCATCATGATGTCTCAGTGGGTAAAGGCACTCATTGCCTACCCTAATAGCCTGAGTTCAGTTCTCCACATGGTGAAAAAGAGAATCCATTGCTACAATTGTCCTCTAACCTCCAAATTTTCTTGCAGGATGTAGAGGAAGCCCCAAGTGAGTGATGTCCTAAATAAATATGCACTATTGACATGGGCTCAACCATGCCTGTAGGGAGCTGCATTGTACCACGCCCTAAAGGTGGGGCTGGTTTCCGCCTTCCACCTTTTCTGAAGGTGAGTGCTCTCGGGAGTAAACAACTCCTTATTGGCTCTAGGCAAGGATGGTGGCTTGCTTCTGCACCTCAGGACCTATGGTCGATGTCCACGTGGCTTACCGGGATTGGAAGCCCAGAGGGTATTTAGCCACGAGTGGACTCCCCCCCCCCCCCCCCCCCCGGGGTTGTTCGTCATTTGTGAGAGAGTGTGTGAGAGAGTGAGTCGTTAGTCATATGTCTGAGAGTGAGAGTGAGAGTGAGTGAGTGAGAGACAAGAGAAGATAATTAAAGGCCCGAATAAACTGCAAAGAGAAGGATCCAGTGTTGTGTGCTCCTTGCGGGATGAGGTGGCGCGTGACACATGCCAAAGTCCACAAAGCCTCAGCAAATACAGTAACCTTCCCTTTGGGCGTGAGTGGGATGAGAATGGCTTCCCTGTGCCCCACAATGTTTGTGGACAGAATGCTGCTCTCCTTTAGAGGCTGCTTCTATGAGATCAACAAATTACCTCCATAATCCGGCAGTGTACAATAAACCCAGATGCCTTGTTTATCTGCAATAACCCTGCCTCCCTGTTCAATACTATACAATAAACACCTGAGTTTCTGGGGTTCAGTTTTCCAGCAGGGAGCCCGGTCCAACCAAAACCAGAATCTATGTCTTTCTCTTATTCACTCATGCTTCCTCATAAGGTCGAGTCCCCGGGGCCGTGAAAGGAACAGAGCATATGACATTTTTGTTTGATGCCTTGAAGTATTGTCTTGAAACTTCAAATTTATATCTTTAGGGGCTAGAGAGATGGCTCAAAGGTTCAGTGCACTGGTTTCCAGAGGACACAGGTTTGGTTCCCAGTACCCATATGGCAGGTTACTACCTTCTGTAACTCCAGTTCCACAGGATTTAACACCCTCTTTTGGCCTCCATGGGTGCAGGCAAAACATTCATACACACAAAACAAAAATTAATAAATATTTTCAAATGTAAGTTATATTTTTAGATGGACTACATGGCCAAAGATTTTTTTATCTTAGAATTAAAGGGGGTAAAATGAAATATAGAACATAATTCATGAAGTTCAATGGGCTTGGGAATCACTGTATTATGGGGTCAAGTAACATGAACATTTTCACAACAGCTACAGCCATATGAAATAAGCGTGAAATCAACATTGCCAACAGTGAGAGAAATAACTGACAGCAGAAGTAGAATTAAAACATCCAGCAGTCAAGCTCAAGTTTTACCACTGTATCGTCAAGACTAACATTTACAGGTTTCGCTCTTGTGAGCATTTAAAGTTTTTGTCCTGTTTAATTTATGATTGTTCCAACTTGATCTTCCTCTAGTTCCAAAAGCAGCATCATTCCAACTGTTAAGCAATGGCTGTTTCTGATTCCTGCCCACTGCAGTGTTTCCTCAATTTGTGGCCACCCTAGAACAGAGCATATGTTGGCTACCGTGGTCTCCCTGCTGCCTGGAACACAGGTACCAGAAAGGCAGATGTATTTGTCAACCACCAGCAGACAAAGAACATCAGACTGGTGAGTTGAAAAGCCACAGGATTCACCTCCTCTCTCCAGTCCCTTAGCAACACTCTCTAATTCTGTCACTGCTGAAATCTTTCTGATTTAAGTGACTTAAACTGAGAATATTAAGTCACCCTAATTAGAATAAAATTAGAATGATATAATAATCAACTTCTTCCTGCTAAATTTAAGAGAGACGGAAAAAAGCTGCCTCCTGGCTAGCACCACAAAAGCAGATAACCCACTTGGGGGCCTCTGTTCCTTTTCTAGGTCATGATGCAAATCGCTATGCTTTTCAAATAGGTTATCTGGCCGATAGCTCCCTGGCCAGAGTCCAGCAGCTAGTAGACTTTCTGTCACTGTGGCGAATATCCAACGAAACAACATAATGGGAGGATCTGCTTGTTTCATAGCAAGGAGGGCATAGTAGGGCAGAGCCACAGGCATCGCGGTGGCCGAAAAACAGAGAGCATCTCACTGACTTCTCCATTCTCCTTGCCATCCCTTAGCCCATGGGAAGATACAGTTAAGAGTCTTCTCTCTTGGTTAATCCTCACATGCATACCCAGGTATGTTTTGATAATCTTCCAGATGCTTAAGTCCAGTTTAGTAGAAAGTCAAGATTGACACTCTCGCCCCCAGATTAGTAACAGGAGGTCTCAGCCTTTAGATCCAATATATTATCAGACAAAATGACAGACAAAGCCAAGACAGGTCAGATGCTTAAAATGAGCTGAGCATGCAGTTAAGATGAGCATTTCCACCTGTGAAATACGTTCCTGAATAGACTGTAATAGAATGTTTTAGATTTTTATCATGTTTACACTGTTTTTTGTACCCTCCTATTTTCAACCTTCACAGATTCACAGGAAATTACTAAAGCAAAGTAGTAAAGGAAGAAATGTGTGAGGGAAGTGATCTCAACATAACAATGGTGCTTCTCAAGACCAGGAAAGTCTACAACATTTATTCACCAGGATTTTATTTATAGTAGAGGTTTCATTACTTTAAAAAATACCCTTTTCCTTCTCTCTCTTTTCTGTCTTGCATTTTGCTTTTGTGTTTGCTTATTGAAACAAGGTCTCTCTGTATAGCACTGGCTGTTCTGGAACTCATAGAGATCCTCCTGCCTCTGCCTCCCAGATGCTGGCATTAAAGGTGTGTGCCACCACTGCCTGGCTTAAAATAGAGCCTTGTATATAATGAGATTTTTAAATCACAAGTATTTATATCTTTCTCCTGATCTAGCATTGTCCTTATACAGATACAGTCTAGGATTATGTCTGCAGCACTTTCACAGTTCTCTGGTCCTAAATGTGAGTACCCCATTTTCTTGGAAGCCTACCCAAGAGTCCTTTCATACAAATTGGAAATTACTGAATAGTCAGAGCAGACATCATTTTTTCTTTAGAAAAAAAAAATCCCATATACAGGAAAAATTAAGCTAATCTGTAGCCAACACTCAAGACTATGAGTGTAACCGTTCAGAAAGATGACATCAGAAACATACATTTATAATAAATATCACATGCATTCTGAAGCACCAATTGTGTAATACCAATAAAATTTTCTTTTAGGTCAAATCGCTTTTCAAGGCATCTATGAAGCAGCTTTGCATTTCCACATGTCGAGAGTTTCCCCAATTCCTGCCAGGTACAGTGAGCCTGGATTAAAATGTCTAACAAGGAGGCTTTGCTGCCAAGGCAGAAACATTTGAGCCAATCAGAATAAAAAATGTGACTCTAAGGGGAAACTTGTAGATAATCCCCCTGGAGGTGAGGGGGGGGCTCACTCGGTCTGCGCTGTGGGCGGGGCAATGGAATCGCACAGAGCGGTAGGTAGGTCGTACTTGCAGCTTTAGAGGCCCAAACAGTGCTGTAAGTGCAAAATGAAAAGGAGGAGCCCTTTCCTAACTTGTAGATGGTAACAAGGGGACAGAAAACCAAGACGGTTCTGCCAAGGCCTCGCCCCACAAAGCCTGAGAGTTTGAGCTGGGGCTGCCATGGAGAATGTGGGATTCCTTGCCAACATTCGGACACCCAAATATTGCACGGTGTGCATGCTAACACATCATTTGTTCTTACTCAAAATGCACATGGAACTGAGTGTCCTGTAATGTGCTCTGCAGTAGCAGCAACATTCTGTTCCTAGGGTGCAGCTCAGAGGCCACCTCGATTGTGAAGGCCAGAAAAGAGCTGCTTCTTCAGACACCATAGTGATCGACTTCTTTTAGGTGACAGGTCACCCACACAGGCAAGACTTCTTTGGGGACATTCCGAATCCTCAGGATGGAGAGAAAGGGGGAAGAACAACAAGAGAGAGAGAAGGAAAGAGGGAGAGGGAGGGAGCGGAGGAGAGATGAGCTAAAGTGATTTGAAGTTAAGTGTGAAGCAACCTGTGTGATTCAGGGCAATTCCTGAACCTTAAACACGTATTGGACTTTTTAAGCAGGGGGACGTGGTTGTTTTCAGGGGGGGAAATGCATGTTTCAATAGAATGGGAATGATGAGATTTTGTTACTTTTAGCTAAGGCTAGACCCAATTTACCTTGCATTCTCTGTTTCTTCCCAATTAAATGAACTGCAGGTTAATGGCGGCTGCTTTCAGTCTACCACATTTATGAAGCACCTACTGTGTGCACAGTATCTGCTTATGTTTAGTGCAACCTATAATGAATGACACACAGCTGTCTCTTGAGAGCTTCCGTGTGAACCTGAGAGGTCAGCGTGTGCACAGTGGACTGATGGCGCCAGCAAAGTCATGATGCACCGGCAAGGACATGACAGGCCCAGAAGGTCAAGGTGTGGAGAGGAGGTCCTTCCACTGTGAGGGGCAGAGGGCACTTCACGGAGGAGGGAGGGTTGATTTTAACTTTGAAGGTCAGAGGACCAGCCAACCTTCTCTCCCTCCCTCCCTCCCTCCCTCCCTCCTT